>JAYJMB010065346.1:0-25412 GCA_036873735.1 Pouteria campechiana
AGTTGGTGTTTTAAGGCTTTATGTTGCAACTTCTCTTTTTGACATTTAAACAAACATATAGCATGCATATGTTCAATATAAAATTTTTCCATGAATATTGAGCTATAAATAATAATAAATTAGCATCAAAAAGTCAAATATTATCATACCTTGATAACCAAATTTATTTAAATAGATCATGACACCCAAATCAACGTCCAAATCATGAATTTCCGACCTCCATCATGTCATTCTTGCTGTCCACTTTTGTGGATAGCAATATGGTCCTTTAATCATGCCTAAATCATCTTATTTACCCTCCTAATTTTATCACAATCCATTCTCCCATATGTTTCCTAAAATTTCAGCAGGGTTTCCATCCCTAATCATCCCCAAATGATCAACAAAATGGCCTAATCATACATATGCCAAAAATTGAGTTGGGGAAATGAGTTTACTTCCACTCTTTTGATGAAATCAAGCTCTTCCTTCACTTCTCCTCTCAAATAAGCATGGCGACTCACATATCAAAAACTTATTGTTGAGTAATAACATCCTAAAGGATAAAAATGGGGTGGAAATGATCTCTCCTTTGCTTGAGAATTTTTCCCAAGCAATTTCATTGGGATTTGATGGAAGATGGGGCATGGGAGAAATGGCTTGCTTGTTCTCCCTAGTTGGGCATGAGAAGAGAGGGAGAAAATGGGGTGGGCATATCTCTTGCTTAGGGTTATTTAGGTTTATACTTGGTGCTCCACAAGGATATGCCACACTATGCAAGCACAACTCTATTTAGTCTCATCCTTAATTTTTCACCAGATATAGCCTTAGTACTTGGAGTATATCTTTTTTATATGATATCCAAATGACAAGATTTTTAATTCATTGAAAATATAACTTCAAGATCTATAACATTTATGTTAGCAAAATTTTCTAAATAATCCAACAAGTATTCCAAAAAAATTAATTAAAGTGGCTGAATAATTCACACCATTATTTTTTAGCAGTTTAGAATAGTCTCGCTGTTTTAATCATAATTTCTTCGTCCGATATTAAAATTATGTGATTCTTATTTCATTGGAAAGATGATTTCAAAATATACAATTTTATGTTGAACACTTATTCTAATTCATCCATTATCTATGTCAAAAAATTTTAACACAAATGACCCATTTTCCAAATTCAACATTTTCTTAAAATACGCTTATAAAGTTTTATGTTTTTCTTAATATTTCCTTTATTCAATTTCATTCCTTTTCACTAATTTTTATATTATTTTTCTATATAAATTGTACCCATAAAATGTAATAATTTCCTTACATAATTAAAATGACATCATGTAATTATTAAAACATATCCACATTACTTTCCATCTTAAATTATGCATCATGTCAAAAACTTTTCTAAACTTCTCATGCATTTACTCATGCATTAAAATCATAATTTTTCTTATTAATTAATGAACAAATAGCCAACAATTGGTTTTATCAGCTGTAATTTAATCATAACATTATTTTCACATGTGCGTATTAAATTCAGCATGTACCATTTTATGTTGAATTTCACAAAATTTCATACTCCAAATTAAAATTATAATTTTACTCACTATATAAAATTCAAAATCACAAATTTTTAAAAATAATTTGTAATTGAACACCACCAGGTGTTATATCAATATCCTTATCTTTTCATCTTATGATACACACTCAATATCCTTATCTATTCATCTAAGTTTCGAGGCCGAAATTTTTTATAATGGGGGTGGAATGTGACACCCCTAAAATTTTGAGGTACCAATAAAATTATCTCTTTAGTTGAAAATGAATGGTGCTTGAATGTTCATTGAACAATTTGGATAAATTAGGGATCTAATTTGATAGAATCATGAAGAGCTTAACTAATTATATGTGTATTATGGTCCATTGAATAGAATTACTTCAAAAATGTTGCAAACTTAAGATAGGAGCGGTCGCATGTGCATGTGCTACAATCCACTGCCAAAGCACTAACGGTGCAACAAGTTAAAATGCTCCACCAGCAAACCCCAAAATCCATTATTGTTTTCTAGCCCTCTCCCAACTTCCCTAAGCTTTGGAAATTCTAGTTTTTTGATCATTTTGATGATTGGAAGCAAGGAAATTGATGTTTTCTAGCCCTCTCCCAACTTCCCTAAGCTTTGGAAACTCTAGTTTTTTTATCATTTCAGTGATTAGAAGCAAGGAAATTGATGGCAGAGCATATGAAAGCCAACCGGGGTAGTAGAGACACCAGATTTGGCAAGATAGAGTGGTGGAAAAAGAAGTGAAATTGGGGAAATCACATCACAACATATATTTATGGAGTTTTCTCAGAGAAAATCATGCGGTGAGTGATTTCTTTTAGTTATTAAATATTTTTGATGATTCTGTAGAATTAAGGCTTATGGGGCAGGTATTGTATGTCTAGGATTTGTAGCTTGTTGAATTGGACTTAGAATTACACTAGTGTAAGATCAAAGAGGGTATGGTTCTCTACATAAAGGTAAGCAGGTTTTAATTTCTTTGAAATTGCCATTGAAAGTATATGAATATGCATTCCAGGCATTGAGTTTTGAATTCCATTATAACCAAGCCTCCATAGTAATTTTGTGGAAAATTTATTTTTTTGTATTTAATTGATGGATTTGTTTGAGGTGTTGATGAGGTCTTTCCTAAAGGAGTTGGGGTAATTTTTAGAGGTTTCAAAGACATAAAAATAGGGTATTAAAATGCTAGAATGGCATGTAATTTTTTCATCCCTGTGAGGTGTGATTATCCCCGATATTTCATGATTATATATTGATATGCCTAGTTAGTGTGATGGGCTATATGGCCAGATATTGATACGCCTGGTTGGCATAATTACCTATATGGCCAGATATTGACACATCTGGTTGGTGTGATGGCCTGTATGGCCACATATTGATACACCTAGTTGGCATGATGAACTATATGGCCGAATATTGATATTCTTGGTTATCGTGATGGCCTATATGGTTAGATATTGATATGTAAGCATAATGGCCTGTATGGCCAGATATTGATACATTGAGTTTGTATGATGAACTATATGGCCAGATATTGATACTCCTAGTTAGCGTGATGGCCTATGTGGTTGGACATTGATACACCTGATTGGCATGGTGGCTTATATATGACTGGATATGGATACACTTGATTGGCGTGGAGGCCTAGATGGCCTGGTTTATGTGACGCGCCTAAAGAGGGCAGGGTGCCATGGATGATAGCGAACAACTGTTGTGGGCCTAAGAAGCTTCATAGCTAGGGGTAGAGGGAGGGACAAGGACACATCGAGGAGGAGAAAGGGTATTTTCTGTTCTATTGGCTACCTCCCGGAGATTGATTGGGGATGATTATAGTGGATTGACAAAGTATAGGTAAGAATAGACGAGAGTACTCTGATGATTGTGTTTGTTGAGAATAAGCTACAAATGAGCTGAGTATGAATAAACTATAAGACTGCAATGTAACTTAAATAATAACTATTGATACACCATACGAATGGATCATTGTTACATTGTTGTGAAACATAGTATAGTATAGATTTTCATGTATATGTGATATGATCATGATTTTAATCCTTTGTTATTTAATTATTGTTTAAACGCATACCTGCTTACTAATTTACCCAAACTCACCCTATTTTAATTATAATTTTTAGTTTATAGGCTTGAAGATGAAACCCAACATGGGGTTGGAGCTCAGAATTGGGATAGGCCATGATTAATACCCACATATTATGAAACTTCTCTTTTTGTCATTTTGGAATGTGTATATAAAATTCTAAATTCATAAAGTTTGGCAAGGCTGTATATAAATGTATAAATTTATTTTATTGGCATGTCGTTATAACAGGATGTGTATGGAATTTCCTTGACTACCCCATTATAATGCGACTGCCGATTCTGGGCAATCTGTGGTTGTAAGCATGATTTAGTTAATTATGATTTTAGAATGCATGATTATATATGATGATGGATTGTACAAGTTGGAAATTGATAGTTTAGGGAGACTTTTCCTGAACTTTCTCATGATACTGCCCTAAAGTAGTGCCCAAAAAGTGGGGCATTACACAAAATCAAAATCAAAAGCGATAAAGCAAGCGAGAAATTTAAATTGAATACATGAAGAAGAGACAAAGTCACGCTGAAGACTATAAATTAGAACTACTTCTCCTCCTTTCTCTTCTCATATTTTTAGCTCCTTTTAGTTTTGCTACTTAGGTTCCTTTTTGCTTTCTTGATTTTAAATAATCACTCCTTGTAGCCATCAACAACTTGATCAACCCTTCACCACATTAGAGGAGGGCATGTCCCTCCAAGGAAGTTTCTTTCCCCCTTATTCATTTTTTTCTTTAATAGTGGGAACAATGTTTTATTTAAGTTTGGGGATATTTGGAGATTTTTAATTAGTTTTGGATAAAGTTTTTGAATTTATGTATACTTTTTCAATGAGGTTTAATTTTTTTAACTTAGCTAAGAAAATCCAAGAGAAAATTATGATAAAAACATTAAAATTGAATAGAATTCTCTCTCAATGATCAGTAACATATGCGTAGTTTTTTTTATTATCATATGATTTAGAAGGAAGAATAGATGCTACCTTGTGATTTAATGATTCTTATGATAAGTCTTTCTTTCTCATTAATGATGAAATTTTCATTAAGCACCATATATCATGATCAAGTGAAGCGTATGTGGATTAGTTGATAATTTTGTGAATTCAGTGACATATTTTAATTGACATAAACATGCTAAAACTTATTTGATTATACCTTGAGGCAAAATCCTAGATAACATGTTTACTTAGAAATGATTTAAACATTCTTTAATCAATTTGAGCTTTTCAAACTAACCTAGTATATTCATGTCACTATTGTTCCCTTTGAGAATGGCATATGTGAAGCATGTTAAAGACTAACATTCAACTTTTCTTTCTTTAGCCTCATCATCCAAACCCTTTCAGCCTAAAAATCTATGTTTAACCTATTAAGAGACATATTCTATACACATGGTTGCAAAGAGGTATGAGTGAAGTAAAAGAAGATAAGTTTTGGGTATTGAAAAGAAAATGCCAAAAGAAGAAAAAAAAGACAAAAAGAAAAGAACCAATAAGGATTCAACTTTTAATTAGTAGGATCACATCCCAAAGAACTCAAAAGAAAATACGATTAGGGTGTGGTAGTAAAACAACCCATAAAAGATAGAGAAAACTCCAGACAAAAAGTCAAGAGAATGAACATTCATGTACAAATTCAACTATGAAATTTTACTTTGTAAATCCTTATTCCTTTTCTTATATAGCTAAACCTAAGGCCTCATTACAAGCTTAACAAAGACATATTGATCCAAGTGAATATAGGTATCTAAATTAGTGGAGAAGAATTATGAAAATCAAGCTTATGGAATGTTTTATGAAAATTATTAGAATGACTGAATTGCGTATTGTTGATTGAAAGGCATCCATATAACATGAGATTGATAAACCACACACACATATTCTCACTTATTGAAGGGATTGATAAAGCATCAGTTTCATGAGATTACTTAGCAAGTGTCCTAAATAAAATCTAATTTATGTGTACATATATAATTTTGTAGGCATGTTATTTATTGATTGATTGAGAGAGACTATCCTAACTATTTCATGAGTTTAATTACTATTTTTCTCGAGAATAATCAAAAGCAAACTTTGGGGGTATTTTATAAGCTTATAGTTTACCATTTTTAATACCTAAATTCACATATTTTGGATCCTCAAAAGATGTAACTTCATTGGTATTGATTATATATTGCAATTAATGGAGTTAGTTTCTATTTTAGGTGTTAAAATTGTTGAAGATGACAAAAGGCATTACTTTAAGGCCATTTTTGGTATATGTGGAGATTGATTCAAGAAAAGTGTTTAACATATAAGTTTTCTACCCTCAAGTTATTTATCCAATAAATTCATAATCACATGATTTAAAGATCAAATGTGGAAGTTATGTCCAAAACACTACAACTGTCTCAGACTTCAGATCTGCTAAATATGACAAAGGCGTCACTTGTATTCAATGTTTGTCAAATATAAAGGCTGATTTGGAAAATGTGTTCATCATGAAAGTTATATCCCTTGAAATTATATTTTGAACACATTAAGAATAAATTAATTTTGATATTGTACAAGAAATTTATAGCCAAAATATCAAATGTTGTTCCTCATGAACAGTACCACAAGCACATGAAGTGGACAGCGATTTGACCGCTGCGGCACCCAAAGTGAGAAAAGCTATATTATTTTTTACAATTTTGATATCTTGGCATAATGGAACTTTGGGAAATCATATGTACACATAAAATAACCCTAATTTTAGTTATTTAAAGTGGAGAAAAATAGAAATAAGGGGAATTTTGCAAGGAGAAAAGTGAGAAGAGCTTTGGAGAAAGGAAGATCATTGGAGAAAGCTGCTACAATCTAAATATTTTTTTCTATTTAGTTCATTTATTAATTTTGAATCAATATTCAAACTTGGATTATTATGATGTTGATCAGTTACTTAGTTGTTTTAATTTAATTATAATGTTCTAAATTTCTTTTATCTAGGGTTAAATGGATCCTAGTAATGAATCTTGTGTTGATGTTTATTATTATTTAGATTATCTTCTTTGTCATTGTTTCTACTTTTCTATACTTAATGCATGTATGTGATTGGCCTCCATATGTATGATTTAAGATTCCTAATTCTTGCTCAAGAGAGATGAAATAAGAATAGACTCTCGAATTATAGAACATAAGATGCAATGAAGTCTAGAGATAGCCATTGTATATATGTATATGAGTATGACCTTACAAGCACATATATCACACACGGATGCCTAAGGGAGTTAGCAGTAATAGATCCATGCATGTGAAATGCATATGACATGAAGAATGATTGTGTGATTATGATGTGAATTTCAGATGCTTTCAAATTTATCTTTATTAAATTCACATGATATAGTATGTTTCAACACATAACTTATGAATCGCACTACACAAGAACATATAGATGAAAATTTAGAAGGACACACAGAACTTTGAAAATGCTATTGCTAAAATATCCAAGTCTAATGAGTTTCAATAGAACTATGAAAAAGGTTTAGGGGATATTTCAAACCTCTAAAGATATTAATTCAAGCCTCTAAAGGACAACTTGAATGAACCTAATTGATAGAAACATTTCAGACCTCTGAACATGTGATTTCAAAGCTATAAAAAGTTTGAGATATTAAGCCCACTAGATAGAAAGTTTCTCAGACCTCTGAAATACTTATTTCAAACCATTGTAAGTTCAAACACAAGTGAAATGTTTTGAGTCCTGCTCATTTTCTGCGATTAAATGTAAAAAGAGTTTTGTTCTTCATTTTTAAATTATCTCCAAAGCTCTCGCTCCCTTAAAAAAAACCTTAAAACCTTGCCTTCCAAAAGCCTCAATCATTTAAATCCAAACCCTATTCAACCCAAACCTCTCAAAAATTATTCCTATATTTGCTATAAGATGGCATGGATAAAAGGAGCAAGCATAACTGCGTCTTCTCCATCAAGGAGCAACGGAATGGGAAATAAGGACATGGGAGGAAGAGAAGAAGGAGATGAATGCAAGAAAGGGAGGATAGACTCCTCAAATGCAACTTTAAAGGTATTTTTCTACAACAACATTTTAGCATATGAAAGATTTGAGAAAAATTTTGAAGGAAACAAGGTAGAGAAGGATAGAATATTTGATTTCAAAATTTTTGTAGATGAAGTAGGAGGATGGAACTTACCAGTTGCGAGTTGGTTTAAGTTCCAAGGTTGGACAGAGAATTTTAGCTATCAAGATCTATTATATACCACTTGAGTGCAAGTAATGATTAGTAATTATATTAGTAGCACTAGGAAAACTTGGATAGGAAAGACTAAGATTGACTTAAGCCTAGATAGTATAAAGGCCAAGTTTAATTTACTAGAAGAAGGAGAAGCAATTCAATGGACTGAAAGTAGGGCAAAATTATATTCTAATTTGGCTAGAGAAGAAGTTGGAGAGAAGGAAAGCTAATTGCATGCTAGCTACTTGGATTTGAATCTTAAACTTGCCCATAATATGATTTTTAACAACATTTATCCAAATGTTGGAAGTATAAACCAAATTCCAAAGAAGCATGTAAAAATTCTCTAGGTTGATGAACATAAGGAAGATTAATCTAGCTCAGTTAATGTCTAATCAATTATGCCAAATTGTAACACCCACGATGTTAAAAATGAGGAAACTTTTGCAAAATTTTTCTTGAATTATCCTTAGAGGTCAAAATGTATATAAATGTATTAAGTTATGAATGGATTATTATGAAATTTCAAGTATGGGATGATTATATGACATTCTGCTTGTGAATTTGAGAGGATAAATTAATTATTTTAATGCATCCATATTGATTATATTCATGTGGTAAGAAAATTTTGAAGTTAATTTGTGATTAAGCACCAAAGTATACTAAAAAGAAGCTAAATAGGAAAATGGTATCACTTATATCCAATTTTCGGCATAGATAGAGAATGATTTAGAAAATGTATTCAACATAAAAGTTATATCTCTTTAAATTCTATTTATATTTAATTAAGAATCATATGATTTAGATATCATTTGAGAAAGTTATAGTAAAATATTATAATTGTCTCTAAAGCTTCATATTATATCTGTGATAGAAGGTGTCACTTTGAGGCTAAATGACTTATATATAGAGGCTAAATCAAAAAAGGTGATCAACATGAAAGCTGTATATCTTGAAATTATCTTTCTGACACATTAAGAATCACATAATTTGTACATCGTATGAGGAAGTTATGGCCAAAATATGGAACATGTTCCTGGTCGCATACCGCATCATTACTTCAAAAAATGAGTTTTTGAGTGTCCAACGAGTTAGTGCTGCAGCGTTGGAATCCAATGTCATGGCATTGGATTTGATGGTGTGGTGGAGCACCAAAAATGATGACCTATTTAAGTGTTTTAGCCCCCCTTTCTTATACCATTCATCATTCCTCCCCTGCATCATGCCCTTGCTAAGACCCCAACCTTTTTTTGTCCCATTTTCATGACATTTTAGCTAGTGATTGGCCTCGTTTAGTAGTGAAATCCATTAACCTTGCATCCAAGTCTAAGCTTCCTCTATTTGGATAGTGAAACATGAAGGAAAATCTTCTTTTTCGCAATTCATGGAGGCTATGGAGAGTTTTGATGTTGGATTCTTGTTTTGGGGAGGAAGTCATGCGTGAAATAAAGGGTAAGTTCATTTTTCCTAACTAAATTTATGATTTCTTCTTGTTAGGGTTTAAACCCAACCATTGAACAGTGACTTTAAGGGGAAAATGGTGGAATTCTTATTTGATCCATGGGGAAAATAATTAATAGGTTGATCATGATGATTTTGGGAGAATTTGGACATAAGGGAACCCAGTTATGTTCCCATCCATGAACTGGATAGTAGTTTAATAGAACCGCAAATGGGAAATTTGATTTATAATGAACTTATGCAATAATTGAAAGCTTGATTAACTTGATAAAAAGATGGATTCAATGTTAATTGTCTTGTAGAGTTACTATATGTAACTGGAAGTAACATTCCATCAGTATGTTCTAATAAGAAGTGTCAAAATTCAATGTTGCATGCTATCTTTTTGCTAAATTGCTTCAATAATAAATATGATGGGATTGAATTACTAAATATTTGATGATATATGTAGTATCATTGAGCATCAATGGGAAGTTAAGGAATTGATGAGGATTTATGAAGTGACTCTTCATGCTGTTAAGTAGGCTCCTTTTCTATTTGAATGGATGCATGGATGGGATAGTGATCATCACATGCATTGTATACGGACATGTGTGAATGGATGAGGATAGTTGATATCCCATGTTTTCTAAAGGTTGATGTTTATTATGCTTTGTGAATACATGAAAGTTGGAATAACGAGTATCACTTGGATGGCAACAAGTGGTATTACTTTTATGACATGAACATATGATTGTTGGGGATAGAAAGTATCCTATGTCTTTGTGTATGAGGGGGGATAAAGAATACCCCAAGTTTATGTTGGACAAATGCATTAATAGGGATAGAGACTATCCTAATTATACATGTGTGAAAGTGGTGGTATAAGGATTATCCCACGCCTATGCTGATAAATTATATGATGTGGATGTAGAGTGATGGAATGGAAAACATTCTATACTCGCATAGATGGTATAGGATCTTGGGTTTTAATATAATAATTGCATAGACATATTGTGAGATGCTAAGATGGCACCATTATGATAGAATGGTATGTTTTATGCCTATATGACATAATTTGATATGTGGTTCCTCAATGGCATCGATATGATGTGCTTAGAGTAGCTTAGATATGATGTGAATCACCTGAATGGAAAGACTAAGGTATTAGTTACCTAGTGATAGAATGGTAGACACCTAGATGGTTTAGGATGCTTTATTGAGATAATGAGGACTGGAGCCTTATGGGTATAAGTTTATGGTTGTGTTGTCATGCAATTCCTATTCTAATTTTGAACATGCTACTTTGATTAATTAATGTCTTTTATTCGTGCCTACTTATTGAGTTTGCCCAGAGTCACACCTTCTTATTCTTATTTTTTAGTTGGCAGGTTAGGTAAAGAATCCCAACTATGGGTTGGGGGTCAAAGGCAAGATTTGAAGATATTTCCTCTATGGTATGATGATTTGAGATTGTAATCCCATAGTATGTTTGTGTAATGTAATTAAAAAGATTTCAAATGATGTGTAAGAAAAGGTATGGCATGTCTTAGTGATTATTGTTTATGATTTGTGAATAGATCGGTATGATCCAAGTGATGTTTATTTCCATCATGATTCAATTTCGATCTAAGCATCTATTTGTGTGGGTGTGAGTTTGGTGGTTAGTATTTAAGTGTTTTAGCCCCCCTAGGTGAGGCATGACACATATGAAAACAAACTCCAAACTTCCTCTACCTGATGAAATGGTGTTTACCAGATTCATTAGGGATGTCAAAGTGGATGTAAGAGATGAATTTGGAGAATGACCAAAGTAAATAGGCATTCTTGGGAAAATCCACCATCAGAAGAATGGGATTCAAAGCAAAGGATGATGGATGGATTTTAAAGAAGCAGAAGAAGAAGATAAGAGAAGAAGGAAGAAGAGGAATAAATGAGGAACTGAGAAGAGAAGGTAGAGAATAAGAAGGGAGAAGAGAAGAGAAGAGAAGAGAGAGAAGAGGAATCAATAAGACAAGAAAGTGTAGAAGCAATAGCACCCTCACTAAGACCTACCTCATCTCAAATATCTTACCAACCTAGACCTAGCCAAGCTAGCCAAACCTTCCTACCCAACCTAGCATCCCTTAGATCCTTCATCTCAAACCAATTCATAACCCACCTTATTGGCTCTCATGCAAATATACATGATCACAAGTAATACAGATGAGGTAAGTTAAGTATTGTTCCCATGAAGAAGTAGGTTGTTACATACTAAGTACCAAACTTGTATCAAATCAGTAATATTTGATTGAATGAAATTCAGTAGATGATATAAGAACTAAATTTGAATAACAATAAAGTTGACAAATTGTAAGAGTGAAGGATGAAATATCAATAGATGAAATATCTATGAATTCAACTTCACCTAGCAAATCCACTTGTATTTATGAATTGCATTGAGTAAATTATCATTGCTCTCATTGTCAATCGGATGCACTAAAGTATCTACCACCTCAAGTATTATGATAGGTGTGCCTATTAAAGTAATTTACTATGTCTCCATGGAAATTCAAATTATTAAACCCATCTAGCTTAAGCATCCAGGTGTAATATATGCACTCGTAAGGTCATATTCACCCGAATTGCACATGTACAATGGCTATCTCTAGACTTCATTGCATCATATGTTCTTCAATTCAAGAGTCTATTCCTAATTTACCTCTCTTGAGTATAAATTAAGAAATCCGTTCATGCACATAGTAGCTAAGCACATACATGCATTAAGCTTAGAAAAGAAGAAACAATGAGGAAAAAGACAATTTAACTCAAAAATCAAATATCAACACAAGCTTCATTGCTAGGATTCATTTAATCCTAGATAATAGAAATTTAGAACATCATATTTGAATTAAAACCAACTAAGTAATTAATAAACATCATCATAATCCAATATTGAATGTTGATTAAAAAAGAAAAGATAAACTAGAAAGAAAATAGAATATTCTGGTTGTAACCACTTTCTCTAATGATCTTCTTGCTCTAAACTTTTCTCCTCATCCAACTCTCTGTTTATGCTCCACTCTCCTCTCCGATCTGAACTTCAAGGTGTACTTAAATAACCCAAGTAGTTGGGTCTTAATAGAATTCCTCTATGAAATGCAATTCCTTTACTCACCAGAATCATCTTCTAAAAATAACTTTGTATTTTTTACCTTCGGCAAATTGCAACAACTTCTAAAAATTTTAGTAACGTATGTAAAGGATATTACTTCAAAAATATCTCAGATGATTGCAATTGCTGATCATAGTTTGGATAGCAACATGAAAATCAACTAAATTTATATAATTCCAATTCCAAGCTTTCATTTCAAACTTTATTTCTTGCTAGGCTGCTTTGGAGGCATGAAAATCGAGTAAAAAATTGAATTCTTATTTCGGAGTCCTCTGAAATGAACTTCAGAGAAAAAAATGTTGCTTCAAATATTTTTGTTCTGCTTTGAAGTTCTCTGAAGTGAAATTTGGAGCAAAAATCATTGCTTCAGAGTTCTCTGAAGTGAACTTCGGAGAAAAAATCATTGCTTCAAAGTTCTCTCAAGTGAACTTCAGAGAAAAAATTCTACTTTGGAGTTTTTGATGTTCCGGAGCAGTTTTAGTAGAATCATCATAAATTTCTCATATAAACTCCAATTGAGTGATTTTTATTCTTTTAGATAGATAATTTAAATATTTATAACTTTTATGATCAAAGTACCTCCTTTTGAGAATTTCCAGAGAGTACCACTATTTTGATCATAACTTTCTCATACAATCATCTATTTTTTATGAGTTATAACCCTTCAAAGTGACGCCTTCTGTCAAATGGAGTAGCAAATGAATGTAAAGCTCTATAGATATTTGCACTATTTTAACCATAACTTTCTCATATAAATTTATAATCATATGATTTTTGTTGCATTGGAAAGATAAGAATAAATTATAAAACTTTCATGTTGAATAGAGTTTCTAAATATGCCTCCATCAGTCTTAGAAATTGGTTTAAAGTAACATCTTTTGTAATCTTCAGTTTCATTTTACATTTTAATAAAACAAACTTTGTTAAGTGCAATATCCACTAAAAAACATTAAAAGAAGATCTTAAATATGTGAATTTAGATATAAAAAATATGATATATTATGAAATTATTCCACCTAGAATCCCTTCATTCTAGGATAGAAAACCTAGAGACAAAAGTAGCCACAAGTGTCTCTCTCTAGTACCATAGAGTTGACCAAATTGAAGAAACAATGAATCTCAAGTTAGATACATTGATTTCTTTATTTGAATCTACTCAAGTCAAGCCTTCACAAGCTAAACCAACCCTATCTACCCACTCTTCATCCATAGAAACCTATCCCTATCAACACCAAACCAACAAAACCCCCTCACCTATCAAACCTACCCTTGAAAACCAACCTAAGGCTCCCTCACTTATTCCTCCTATATCATCATAGCTTAAAATCCCTCCACCTCAACCCATTCAACCTTCCCAACCCAAAATCCCATCACCTCCATCCATTCCTCTAGAGCCTCCCAACCAATCTTCATAGCCTCAAACAAAAAAACTCTTTAGCCTAGCCATCTGTATCACCCCATCTATGACACCCCAGAATTTTGAGGTAAGGAAATTTTCTTACATAATTAATTTATGTACATAGTGCATATGAGTTCATTGAATTATTGAAGAAATTAGATGTGTAACTTAATCTAAATATGAGAAAGGTGATTAATGACATATGGATCAAAATTAGGTTGTGTGGATTATTGTAAAAAGGTTGTTAGAAAGTGTAGTAGAAAGATTGCATGTGCATGGCATAGCATACACCACCGAAGTACTGAAGGAGAAGCAGGTCTATATGCTTCATCCAGCCCAAAATTCCAGAAATTTTGTTGCTTCTCCTCCTACCTCATGCCCATCTCTCAAGCAGCCCATTTTACACCCTTGATTCATCAAAATTTTATGGGCAAATTATCATGTGAGTGTTACTACCACCCTAAGTTAAAATCCAACCATTTGAGTGGAAAAAGGAGAAAAGAAAATTTGTAAATTTCACCAAAGAAGTTTCTTGTTGTAGTTGGTGGAAGAGATTGAAGATTTGGGAGTAGGATCAATAAAGAATCATAGTGATAAGTATTTTTCCTAAGGTAATTTGTAAATTCTATTATAAACAAGGTGTTGTTTTGCAAAGCCATGGGGCTAGGGTTTGAATTCGAATAAGATATCCTTGTAGTTTTATATAGATTTGATTAGAATATTTAATTATTATGTTAATGGTAGAATTTAGGCATGAGAAATTTATGCAGATGGTTGTCCATGAATTGGACATTTATATTTTAGCCCTGGTGCAGTGTAATTTGTGAATAAGTGGGTTAGGAAGAGAATTCATAAGTTTTAGTGCATGATGTATTAGTTAGTATAACATCCAGGGTGTTTATTTTAAGTAATTATATGCTTTAGTATATTGCAATTATCTCTAGTATAAGTATAAATGGGGAGGAATTGAGGTGAGGAAAACTTTTGTTCCATTATGCATAAGAATAAGTGAGAAATTGTAGAGAACGTTGCTATATAATGTAAGTGATTAAGAGCCCATGTATTTGGACTTAATTATTAGCTAATAGAGGCAATTTTATTATGCATTTTATGTTATTAGTAATGGGAAAAAATAATGATTAAAATTATGGGAAAAATAGGTGAGGGAAACAAGTTGAAAAATCATGTAAAAAGGGGTAATAGAATCTAGCACCGCGGCACCACTTCAGAAAATTGAAAGAGCGGCGTCCAGCAATTTGGGCACCACAACACCTATGCGGTGTTAAGTTGGTGGGTCAACATTTTAATGCCATTTCATTCCATTTTCCACCTTGTTTCATTTTCTTCTTCTTCCCCACGCCCTAGCCTTGAAACCCAACCCTTTAGACATGGATTTCTTACCATTTTAACTAGAAACTTTCCTTGTCGAGATGTATAATCCTTTGATCTCATATCAAAACCCAAGTTCCCTCTATTTTGGTGAGGAAAGAAACTAGGAAATTTATTTTGATGTAATTGATGGTGAATCCTTGAAGATATGTGGCTGGCCTTTTGTTCTATGGCAGGAGCTGTGCATGAAATCAAAGGTAAGTTGGTTTTCCCAATTAGATTTGCATTTCTGCTTGGCTAGGGTTTTGAGAAGTTTATGAACAATGATTTTGGGAGAATTTGATGTGAATTGATGTAGGATTCATGGAAAAAATGATTAATTGTTTAAGTATAAGTGTTTTGGGACTTGTTTAAGGGTAAGAAATTTGATCTTAGATAATGAACTAAGTAGAGGTTAGAAGGGGCCTTTTGTGTGTAAAGTGTTTAAGCGGTTAATTAATTAAGCCAATGGATTAATTAACATATTTTCATGATTAATTAGATGATCATTGAGTCATATGATGGGTATGTGTTGTTGGAAAGGAAACCCCTTTGAAATAGTTAGTAGAAATTGTGTAATCTAAATAATGTTTATGACATATTTGAGGAAATGCCTCGTGAAAGTTGAATCATGTATAAAAGGGTTTGAGTGCAATTCTAAAACCCTAATGAAAGGGGATTAGTGTTTGGGGTGTAATACATTACTAAGAACTTGTTTTGATGTTAAGTGTATTAAATATGAACTATGATATGCCATTATAGAGATTATGAGTAAACCTATTCACAATAAAGATATGATGACATGTACTAATGTGAAATGTAGGTAAATTGAATCATTGCCTTTGTAGGGCTATCTGAGTATGGATGAGAAGTTTTGGAACTTGAGGAGGTATGGAAGTGGAAGAATGGTGCAAGTATTCTTCCTTGAGATAATTTGGCTTCTTTCCATTTTCTATATGTGAATATATGTACCTATTGGGATAGTGAGTATCCATTAATTATGGGCATTGTGTTTGTGTTTTATTTTATACAATGTGATGTATGGTTGTCAGGGATAGCAAGTATCCTTTTGATTTGCAATGATTAGTGTTTCTTTCATGATATGAACAATTGATTATTGGGGATAGCAAGTATCCTATATTTTTATGTAGGATGATCCTTATTCTGATGTATGGGTGTCCATGTGAATAGTAAGGATCATAAGTACTCCAAGCTTTCTCCCCATTGTGATGATGTGAATATGTGGAATTGATGGGATAAGTGACTTCCCATTATTGTGCTGATATATAGTATATGATGTTGATGTGTGGATTGATGACTGATGGGGATAAGGATTATCCCATTTTTGTTGATTTGTGTGAATTGGTAGGAGATTTTGAGTATCCAAGAATTCATTATATGACAGTTGAATGAATGTCTGTGTTGATGGAATGGAAAGCATTCCATGATGGTGTACATGGGTATAATAAATGAATTGCCCTTACGTCAAGCCCTACCTAGGGGCCTATGCATTTCAGCATTTCCTTATAATTTTTCCACTACCAAAAATCCGATAGAGTTTAGCCTATATTTTGAAGGTTTAAAATTATGCATGCATTTATTAATCATATATAAATTTTAAATTTATCAACTATAAAACAATAACAGAAACCACTATACTCACCCAACTTACCCACACACTACCCAAGACCTGAGTCATACTGTGATGGCAATTAACAAACTAGAATAGTTTATCTCCATCCACCAATACATATTGAAATGCTAAATCCATTATACATCATTATACATACCCAGAATACATCCATAATTCAATTATTATAATTTTAAATGGATAAACATACAATACAGGGATTTTCAATTCCAATTTCTACAAAACTTAATAAGAATCTTTATCTTTGGGCTCCCTTGCTTGACCTGTACACTAAAAAAATATAATAAGGAGGCATGAGTCATTGGTAACTCAGTAAGTAGGTGAATGAAAATAAAACCAAAATCAATAGTCACTACCATAACATGTTCAATCTAGAATATGTAAAATCCATACTTAACATTTCCATATTACTTAACTCAATCATATCCACCATGATTCCCAATTCATGATGGAATACAAAGCAATGCAATATTTGCAACATTTAGTGTAACAAATACCCAACACAACATATACATAACAATACACAATTTTATATAACATGAAACATTAATTCTATATAAACGCACGGGATATTCTTTATATCCCCATTCATTTAAAAAGTTAGACAATATTACAAGGACTTTCTAGCCCAACTGCGTTCACATAACAAAAATGAATACCAATCATTATACATTCTTAGGATATCCAATATCCTTTATAATCAACATGTTTCTATATAAAATTATGAAAAACCACATCCATGAATACCTTGCACTCTCATCTGATTTTGAGATGTAAACCATTACAAGCATATACATATTATTAACAATCATGGGATATTACTATCCCTATTTATGCATACATGCCAGATCACATATCATGAGATATTCACTATCCCCATCTAGTAATCCATTCATGGGAGAATCCTACTTACCTTCATGATGATATTTCCATAATTCTTCAATTTTGCTGCTCGAGTTCCACATGCTTTTCCATGGACCCTATATACATAATAAATTCTCTTTACACATAGCTATCATATTCAACATATCTAACATTAATACAACTTCTTTAACAACAACACAACTTATTCAACAAGAAGTTTCATTTTTAAAACAAACTAATCCTTCATTCCATATTCCCATTCAGCCTCAAATGACCCTACATATATAGTAACTTAATTGATTTCTATTTTACTTAGTTCATCTCACATAAATGACTTACAAGGTCTAAATGTCATGATTGATACATTGATAAATCTATATATCTTTCAAGTGCATAACTGTAGTTGAACATTAGCCATAAGTCTGTTTAACTTACATCTTCACATTTTATAATACATATCCAACACATATGCAACAATTTTTAATATCAAAACAACTTATATCACATATTCAATCTCATTTAAGCATTTCATTGAACATTACCTCTACATCAATTACCTTATACATTTCAACAAAATGTGTCTTAAGAAATTTTCATTTCTAACCATGTGTAATCATCATCTAGCATCATGAGTATGCAATTAATCTTAAGAACAATCTTATTAGGTCTTTAATTAAATCAATTCATGGCTCACATAACCCATACATAGAAACCTCGATTATACAAACATGTTGCAATCGAATTCATGATCGACCATGAAAAGCAATCTTTTCATACCTAAATAACATCCAAAACACTACAATTTGCCATTTAATCATTTCCCCCATGTTTCTAACAACAAACACCCATCATCTTCCCCCAAAGATCACTATATACGAAACCCAAATGTTGCAATTCATCAAAACGATTGGGGAAAAAGAGCTTACCTTCAAATTCACGTGTGGCTTCCTCCCTAACACATGAATTTAGCATCAAATCCTCAAAATCTTCCATGGGTTGCAACCAAATAGCTCTTTCTTCCTACTTTCGCTCTTTTTACCAATCCATGTACATTTTGTTCCAACATGATGATTTAAGAAAAGTTTTACCTCATTAAATACTAAATTTATTCACAATTCCACAATTCATTCTTCTACATGATTGAGCAATTTTTTTCACACTTCAATTCATCTCCATTTATATTAATACTAAAGACAAATACATCACCACATCATTACCTAGATATATATGATATAATAGGTTTGCATGGCGAACTTATGACATGTTATGCCTGAATGGCACAACTATAGTATGTTTTATGCGTACACAACATAGTTATGATATGATGTGTCTGAATTGCACAATTATGATATGCCCAGAGTTATCTGGACTTGATATGATTGTCTAGTTGGCACAATTATGATATCATATGCTTGAATGGCATGGAACTTATATTAAGATGTGAGGACTTGAGCCTCATGGTATGATCACATTGTTATATTTGTATCCATAGTTTGGCATAAAATATGTTATTTTTGAATTAATTATTACTTTCTATTTAGTTTACTTACTGAGTTCACCCAAAGTTACACCTTTATTTTAATTTTTAACTAGGAGGTTAGGTAAAGGAGCCCCACTGTGGTTTGGGGCTTGTGAGCAAAATGTGAAGATGCCTTTTTGTGATATGATGATTTGGGATTGGAATCCCATAGTGTATTTATATAATTATATTTAAAAGATTGCAAATCATGTATAATAAAATATATTAACATGTCAAATAGATAAATATTCATGATATTGTGGATGAGTTTGTTATTCCAGTAATGTCCACTGCCATCATGAAGCAACTATGGTCCTGGATAGCTATGAGTGTGTATTTTATAGTTACCAAAATTATAGTGTTATATGATACATGATTGCACAAGTATAGATCTTTAGATTTTAAGGTAGACTCCGCCAAAAATTTAGGAGAATATTTCCTTTAAAATGGGGGAATTATAGGGCATTGTGAAAACACATAGGTCCCTAGGCGGGGTGTGACAATTAGCATGGTTAATTTTAATGTTAATCATGTTAAATATGATTTTTGTTATTAGGAATATATTCCACATATTGTACTTTGTTGGAAATTGATAATCTAAATAATGCATATTAAGTGTTTGATGAAATGATAGTATGGAAAGCACGTTAATTGTTTGATGAAATGACACTATGAAAATCAAAGTGTAATTGAGTAGTTTTACCACAGCCCTAATTGTCCATTAATTAGCACATTAGATAGAGTATTATAGATGTGTAAGGAAATAAGCATATATCATGAAAAAGGTTGGATGAATTTCATCAAGTATGAAACTAGGTTAGACCTCTTCTTTAAACCTATGTGAACTCCAAACAAATGGGATTTATATTATTTGTATAGGATTCATTGGATTTAGTTACAATAAAGTTGTTGAATTGGGAAACAAGGAGTGTGAAATTTTCTCCATTGAGGTAAGTAGGTTTATTTTCACTATGTATTTATGTGGATGTGGAACTTGATGGGGATAGTGAATACCCCATAATTTTACATACGGGCACCGTGGTTTACATGATTATTAATCAATTGAGTTTTGATTTGGAATGATGAATTCATGTGTTTCCATGTATTTATTTTAAAAATTTAAATTAGTCATGTATGTTCCATTTATTTGTTATATGTTCTATTGGTTTGTTTTGACATTGTATTGCATAACATTGCATGGCATGCCATTATGAATAATGAGATATAATGGATATGGTTGAATCATATGACATGTGAGGATGTTTTGATGATTGGGTATTAAGGGAATAAATGCATGAATGTGGCTAAGGGATCAGGATGACTGAGAAAGAAAACCCAACTGGAGCAAACAAGGTGAAGAAAAATAGGGCAACCAGTTGGGTGTTGCAACGCTAGTAAAACTACAGTGCGCATGAACTTTTTTGTGATTTCTGTTGGGTTTTCTTGGGGGGACTTGTTGTGCCATTTCTTGGAGGCTTTAAAAAGGAGAAAAAGAGGGCATGGTAAATGGTATTTATTTGTGGACATGATATACTATGATAGTGACTGGGTGGCATAGACATAATATGACCATGCTAATGCCTAGGTGGCACAGACATAACATGACTATGATAGTGCATGAGTGGCACAAATATGATATGGACATGATAGTGCTTGAGTGACATAAACATAACATGACATTATAGTGCCTGGGTGGCATAGACATGATAAGGCTATAATAGTGCCTGAGCAGCATAGACATGATATGGTTGTGATAGTGCCTTGGTAGCACAAACATCTATAATAGTACCAGAGCGGCATAGACATGATATGGTTATGATAGTGCCTTGGTAGCACAAACATATATATATATATATATATATATATATATGATACAACACTCATGGGGTGTGGATATGCCTTGATGGCATAAAAATGATGTGAAATCTATGAAATACAAAATTGGTAAAATTTGGCAATCATGCCTTGTAAATCATGAATATACCTAATCCCCTCAGTAGATATGGGTGGTGAACTTATGATCCTTATGTTGAAATGAGGGCAGGGTCTTATAGAGGGCAGCGATAAAGTTATCATGGACCTAACAACATTCTTAGCTGGGGTTATGGGGATAGACCAATTGCACATCGAAGAGGGGAACAGGTGGTGTTTTACATCTAGTAAATTCATTCTTTGGTAATGGTATGCAAACAATGAATATGTCTCAATGCAGATGCCTTGACGATAAGGCTAGTTTTGGTAATGACATGATAATGATGAATATGTACAAAAGAGGATGATGATGAATGGACATGGATGAGAATGCCTTGATGATAGGGTCATATATAAGTTTTGATTGTGAGAATTAGTTGACAGTGAAATTGCATATGAGCCTGGTTTATGAAAGCACATGCATCATGGGCATATGGACATTGCATGTCATGAAACTATATGTGTATTGGATTTGATAATAATCTTCTAATGGTTTATTTGCTACTGTTTACTGCTTTACCTACTTGTTGAGTTTGCCCAGGATTCACCTTGTTTTATTCATGGTTTTTAGTTGACAAGTCAAAAGACGGAGCCCAACATGGGGTTGGAGCTCATGACCGGGAATAGGCTATGACTCTCAGTTTGTTTGGTGGTTTTGGATGTTAGAATACCATTTTGAACATTTTATATAATGTGTATAACTTGTAAATTTGTAAGATTCAAATTATGTATATTAAGTCACATATAAGATAATTACACTGGCATGTCATAATAGTGGGGTGCTAAATGTATATAAGTATTGTCAGTTGTCATCACAATGCGACTTGTGATTTTGGAAAATGTGTGGGTGTATATTATTATGTCTAATAGTGCTTATGGATGTAGGAAATTATGTGAAAATGGTTGTACATGTACGGAAAGTTTAAGGGTAGACTCTACGTGAAGTTCTCCTTTAAAGTCGAATTAGGTAGCACCCTAATAGTGAGGTGTTATAGAGTGGTATTAGAGCAAAGTGGCTATCTAGTCCCAGAATTGTGATGGCAATGACTATTGAACATGAGTAAGAGAATGACATGCCCAATACGAGTCAATGAACCTATAGAATCATGTGGGGGGGGGGGGGGTACGCTAGCCTAGGGGATGGACTTAGAGATCCAGGTTTCAAAATTGATTATGTTGTCTATAGGTGTATTGTTAAATGATTGGGTAACGTTACACTGTGCAGTAATGACACCAAGGAAAAGGATAGATAAAGAAAAGACTCCCATGGTAAAGAAAGAACCACAAAGATTGTCTATTCGCACAGAGCTATTAGGATAGTTATTTGGAAGACTTAGTTGGAGATTCTTAGGGAGGAAGAGTAGCCTAGATAGGAAAATAACTTGAGGTTTACCTAGAATAAAGGTAATGAAATTATGAATGAGCCATAGGAAGGCAATGTAGAAATGGGATAGCTAGAAGTTAAAAAGAACTGACTACTATAGGTGTAGATAGGCTTGGCACATCAGGTCCTAGTGGTGGGACTACACCTATGCATGTATTAGTGCCAAAGCTAGGCACAATTATGAAATTGATGACAAGCATAACATAGACTCTACAAAGGAGGCAATCGGGAGAGTCTACACGGTTGATTGAACCAATTATGAGGCAAAATAATGTGAGAGAACAAGTACAACCAGGGGAAGAGTTGAATATGAAACTAGTTCACGATACACAGTGCTCCACATGTAGGGGACAACAAGATTATTGCATACTAGATGGACTGAGATTATCTATCAGATGGGAAGTGATTCCATCGGTTTTGACTAGATATGAAGATATCTTAGAATAGACTTGTATAGTTGAGTGTGAGGAAGAAGAGCACAAAAAAATAAGGGACCAAAAGCATGCTAGGGACCACGACCAAGGGCATAAGAAGAAGCCCAAAACTGGCCAGGAGAGTGGTACATTTCCGGAAAAAGTATGTTTTAAGTGTAAATAGCCTAGACATATGAAGTTTGAATGCCCAATGATATCAAAAAGGTCAAGAGGATAGATGGCAAGACAAACCCCAGGACAAATAAGTGGGATAAGTCAAGTGCTAGAACAAATGGTAGCATTAGGGCCTGGGAGACTAGTTTCATGTTTCCTTTGTGGTGAACCAGATCATATTAAATGTGACTGCCCCTCTTTGCAGAGTAGTGAAAATGAAGGATCTTGAATACCACAACAACTTCAGCATGGAAGATTTCCAATGAGGCGTAGAGATAGAGGACCCCATCTTACACCAAAGCGCTAGTAGGGAGAGCAAAGGCCCCAAATTGCTACCATGAAATAGGTAACCAATGCGCAGGAAGTACAGATGATGGACCATGTGGTCATGGGTAAAATTTTGATTTGTGATTATATGGGATAGGTTTTATTTTTTCCTAGTGCATCTTAATTAATTGTATCTATAGTATTTGTGAACAGAGGTGGTTTGCCTAAATATTCCATGTATAATGTTGTAACAGTGCTTACTCCCCTTAGAATAGTTAGTACAACTATTGAATGTGTCATCTTATTTTCATAACAATCGAGATGTTTATGTTGGATCTAGAAGGATGAGATATTATCCTAGATATGGATTGGCTGGCAAAGTATAAGGCCAAGGTAGTGTAAGACCCCACCTCCCGAGGCACTACACTAAATATTTCTCTATTATTTAACTTATATTTCTCTAGTTCTGGGGTGGGGGTGCTCTCATTTTATTCTCTAATTTTTCTATTTTTAAGGAAAATATTCTATTAAAATCCAACAAAGTCTCCCCCGATTTATGAAATCGAAACCTGTATATGCATTATACTTATAAAAGCAAAATTTCATTACTATAAAGACTGTCATAATTTAACCAAAATAATTAACATAACCACCCAACTCACCCATCTCACCCACATCTGCCGAGGACCTAGTCACACCATGATGGCAATAGACATACCAACATAAACATAATTTCATAGAGAATATCATTTACATTTTTCTACATGACATACTAATACAATTCTTAATTATACATGCTCAGAATATGTCAATGATTAGTTTATTACAAGTTTGAATGAATGTACATACAACATGAGGAATTTACAACTCCAAAATTTTATAAAACACAATAAAAACCATCATCTTTGGGCTCGATTGCTTAACCTTTTCACTCAAAAAAATAGAATAAGAAGGCGAGGGTCTAGACAACTCAGTAAGTAAGCAAATAAAAACTAAATCATAATCAATAGTCAATAACATAACATGTTCACTCTAAAACATGTATAATCCAGTCTCAACATGACAATATACAAAACATTCCATATCATTCACCTCAATCATATTCATAATAATCAAATCTATATAACCCTAGGGATACTCTATATCCCTATTCATTTATATATAACAAATATTATTATCATCTTTCTAAACCAACTGTATTCACATAATAAAATAAGAATCTTAATGTATCCAATATCCTTAACCATTACTAACTTCATTGACATACATATAAGATAATAATTTCATTCAGTACATTGAGATATTCCTCATCCCCATTCCTTTACACATTCATATAGTGTACAAATCTTCATCTGAGTAGAAGTGATTGTATAATAATACAATTCAATGTAAAATCATGGAGAGCCACATCCATGAATGCAATGCATTCTAATCTCATTATAAGATGTAAACACAATAAGTATATAAATATTATTAACACTCATTAGATATCTACTATCTCCACCCATGCATACATGCCTAGTCATAAATCATGGGACATTCGTTACCCCCATCCATCAATGAAGAAGCCTACTTACCTTTCTGGAGAACTTTTTCATAAACCTTTAACTTAGCCCTCACTCTAGCTACTTGATATCCCCATCATTTCCCCATAGATCCTACAAGCATAAAAATTCAATCTACATCAAGTTTTTCACTAGGACATTTCATCAAACAATTGATGTACATAAATTTAACTATCCATTTCCACAATAGTGTAACAGACTACTTGCGTTCACAACATTATATAATTGTAACACCTACGATGTTAAAAATGATTAAAAACTTTTTTGCATTTCAATATAGTGAGGAAATGAGATGATAAACAAGTGTTTTGCAAAGAAATTACTTTGAAAACTAAATTGTACAAATAGAATGGCCTCATTAGTAGTTCTTGAGTGAAATGGACCCAAGTAATGATTT
>JAYJMB010065357.1:0-25410 GCA_036873735.1 Pouteria campechiana
TTTATGAAATTAAGCATGATAACTTAGTTAATAAGCTCATTTTCAATATTACCCATGTATAATGTTGCTAATATGATGTTGGAAGTAAATTCCAACTATTACACCATACTGGGAATTAAGAATGTGAATGATGCCTATTAGATGTTTGATGAAATAACATTAAGGGAAACAACATGTAATTGGATGAATTTTCCACAGAATAAATTGTCCCTTAAACAAGTGTTAAATATAATATGGTATTTCGCTAAGATAGAGCATTAGAGGTGTAAGGAGCTAGTGATGCATGTTAAAGAACTATGAGATTGACTTAGATTTTCCTTAAAAATAAATGAATTTCAGTGGAGATGTGTGTGTCATTTGTATAGGGTTTATTTCATCGTAAGTTGGATTTAGACTACTGAGTTGAGAATACAGCAAGGGAAGCATGACTAACCCTATAGAGGTAAGTAGGTTGTCAATTTATCATGTTTAAATATGATTAATGTGTAGGGATAATTCATATCCCATGATTTTTTGAGCACCATGTTTGAATGTGTTAATGTTTTTATTTAAAATGATGGAACCCTGTACTTTATTTAATGGATTTGTGATTGTTAAGTCTAACCCTTTACTAAACTTGATTTTGATGATGAATGAGATTAAACAACTTAGTTTTGATGATGAATAAACAAATGAGTGAAGAATTAAGGTACTAACATATTACTTTCCAAGTGTTGCAGCATTATATATAAAAATAGATTAAAGAAAATAACTGCATTAAATAAAGGTGTTAATTATAAAATTATTACATTAACCCTTTAAAGGAAGATATATAAAAGGAATGCTCAACTAAAAGGATGTTCAAAAATCATTTAGAAGATAGCAAGAATCATATCAAAAGTTAATCAGAAGATACTCAGAAGCACTTCAGAACAACATCTAAAACAAAATATGTAACTCATAAGCACTCAAAAGTTACAACACATAACTCAACCATGCCAAAATTCAATTAGAACTTCCTTAGAATCAAGACATAGCATTATTACAAATCAAAGGACAAATAGAAGTTTCATCAGAATTATAGAAGAAGTCAAAAGTGACTCAGAAAAAACTTCGGCTGTACAAAATTAACTCAGAAGATACTTTGGCTATAAAAAATTAACTCAGAAGACACTTTGGCTATACAGAATTAACCTAGAAGACACTTCGACTATACAGAACTATGCTAGAAGAAATCTCTAAATGTCAAAAGCAATGCAGAATACTGTCACATTACACAAAAGCAAGCAGAAACACTGACACACTGCATAAAAACAACTCAGAAGAAAATCAAAAGCATTCTCAAAGATATTTTCAAGAAGGCATGAGTCAATGAAGATATACAGAAGCAAAATCTAAGCTTCATAGGTAAATTAGAAGCTACTCAGAAATTCTTCAGAAACTCAGAATACGACCATTAAAGGATAAGACAATGTACAAAAATTCAGAAGAGGATATCGCCAAAAGTTTACTTATCATAGAAATTCTAAAGAATCACTTCAAAAGTTCTATCAAGATATAAATCGAAAGACAGAAATTTTGGGCACTCTACTTGGAATTTCTGAACTCTGACAAAATACAAAAGTTGTTACCAACCTTACCTAACTAATTTGAAAATGATTCCAAAGGTTTCAATGGCTAAAACATTTCAAATCCTATATAAAGATGATTAAGGCAACACTTAAAGATAATTAGAGAATACATTAAAAATTACTTTGAATCAAACAGAGCATTCATGATTTCATAAATTCAGCTACTACAACACTGCCAAATATTCAGAGCCTTCGAAACTAAGATTTGTGTCAATTTAAAAAGGAGTTTGAATCTAATCTCATTGCATACTTTGTTTATTTTAATTGCGTTTTAAGTTTTGTACATGTCTGCCTAAGTAAGAGGCCTTGTTTTTGTACATTCCATTTAAAAACCCCGTAAGTTAGTTGGTAAGCTTGGAAACTAATGTATATAAGTTAGTTGGTAAGCTTGAAAAACCAATGTGTATAAGTTAGTTGGTAAGCTTGGAAACCAATGTCTAAAAGTTTCTAGTGAGCTTGGAAAACCAGTAAGTTATTAGTCAGCTTACAAAACTAACAAGTGTTTTAGTGGAACTTGAGTTTAGTAAAGGAGATTGACTCAAAGAAGTGGAGTAGGAACCCAAGAAGGGCTGAATCGCTATAAAAATATTGCGTGTATGTGCTGTGAGTTATTCCTTCTTTTAATTTAAGCACATCTCTCAAGTTATTGGTCAAAAAATTTTGAAAGGTCAATTCACCCCCCCCCTCCCCTCTTGAGCTACCATCTAGTTAGGGACCAATAGGGATGATGACTTAGACTCATGAATTATTATTTAATTGCTTGGTTTGATTAACTATGATAGCATGAGTGTGAATTTCTTATATGTTACAATGACAAATGATTGGATTCTACGATGGATTGTACACTGTGACTCTCGAGCCTGTCTGAGGCTTTATACTGTTACAATTGAATATCATGATTGATGGATGACTTACCCATGTATTCTTTTGGGAAAGTAAAAATTAGAATGGTACAGTTTTGTAAAAATGGGAAATTGCATTAATTAATTGTAGCTTAAATTCTTATGTCCTACTGATATAAATAAAGTGAAGTTTGTTGAACATGTTACAATTGATTAACTAAGTGTTGCATTCCAAGGTATTTAATTATGAGGCATGATGATATACTTAAATTATTTGAAGAATAAGAAGATAATAAGTTGTGTTAGTTCATTGTCCTTAAACGATGTTGCATGACATGGTATGGTCGACACAAGTGCTCACTATCCATCTTAATGCATAAATGGCATGAATTTATTATCTGTATGATGGTGTATGGATGAGACCAACATGTTAGACCTATGATAGTGCCTGGGGACACAGATATAGTATGACTACGACAACACCTGGACACCACTGAAATTCCACCAATATATATGATAGTGCTTAGTTGGCACCATTATGTGTAATTGTGCTATGTGACACCTTGAAGTGGATATGCTTGATTGGGGAATGCTAAAGCCTCTGAGGATAAGCCCATAAAGGTAATATAGCTTCAGAGAGAGGTGCATAAAAGCTAGACACTTACGGGTTTCACTATGTTGGGTGATGGCATAGTTCCATAAACACTAGATATCCACGGGGTATTGCTATTTATGAGTGGTGGCATAGTTTCATGTAACGATAGATACCTAGGAGGTATCGCTATGCCAAGGTGGTGGCATAGTTCCATATATCTTATCGGTATCCATGGGGTGCCACCCTACCATGAAGGCAGAGGGATGGGGATAACTTGGACATCCAGTTATAATAAATGAAACATAGTTCTTGTATTGTTGTAACATAGGACATATGGGGAATATGAAATTATGAAAATATATTATATAAGATTGCTATCATATTCAAAGTATAAGATCTAGAACTTATAGTATGTACAATTGAATAATAAGGCCTTATAACTACTATACCCGATTTCCCAATAGATGTGGGTGGTGACCTTGCAATCGCTGTGCTACAATGAAGGCAGGATACCATGGGTAGCAAGACAAGTGTTGTCATGGATCTAGCAATATTCATAGGTAGGATTATAGGAATAAACTAATCACACATCGAATAAGAAAGAGGGTGATGATTTATGAGGATAAAAGCTATAGAACAATGAATGTATATAGGTATAAAAGATGAGACCTAGCACAAGTAGAGAAGCATGTGGAAATGTTTGCCTTAATAATAAGGCAGGGCCAAATGAGGCCGTGATGAATGAGCTTGTCTTACTCATGATGATGTGTAATGCAAGTAAGGATGAGGGTTATCATAGTCATGGTGTACATTAGCATATGTCTATCGGCTTGAGGCATGAGCTGAGTCTGTGATAAAAAGTTGTGTGTAAGCCAAGATTATGATGTACACCCTAGGTATAGGAATGTGAGGCTACATGAAAGCTTGGGCATGATGATCGTGGGCATGCACATCCTAGTGTAGGGATGTGAGATTGTATATAAATTAAGTAGTACTTGTATGTGTATCATGAAAATGTAAGTGTGTATTGCATAGTTATATGGAGCATGTGCATCATGAATATGTGGATGTGTTGCATCATAAATTGCATGTGCATATGAATTGATTTAATCTTGATTCTCCTATTTTATTGCTGCTATTTTACCACTTTGTCTACTTACTAAGTTCACCCAGACGCACCCCATTTTCTTATGATTTTTAGTGAATAGGTTAGAAGGCAGAGGCCAACCGGGGGTTGGAGCTCGAGACCGAGAGTAGACCATAATTAATCTAATCTTCATGCAAATGTAGTGAAGTTAATGATAGAATCCAATTTTTGCTCCTTTTTTACAATGTTTTTCTTGTATAATTAAGACTTCAAATCATGTAAAAAGTAAAGTCTATACATAATGATGATTTTTGCATGTCAAGTAATGTAATATCTACGTAGGTTAATATCATCTATTACCATCACAATGCGACTTGCAATTCTGGGCCATGTGTACATAGTTGTGTATATATGACCATCCAGGTACAGAATCAAGGAAATTCAAAGGAGACTCTGCCTGAGGGATTCCTTGAATCATATATAAGTAATGCCTTGAAGAGCGGGGCATTATAGTTGTATACACTTTTTTGTTTGATTTGAAAGACTCTTCTGCTTACTTTTCTCTCATGCAAGCATCACACAACTGTCCTTTATCAAATTTTAATTCTGGTAAGCCAACTACAAGATTTTTTAATATAGTGTTTCAATCATGTCTTTGTTAGCATGTCCTAATCTTCTATGCCACAATAAGGACTCATCAGGACTAACAAGACACTTAGCTTGGATATCACATAAGTCTACTATATATGCATTTTCGTGTCTCTTACCTAGAACTACAATCGAGTCATGCTAATCTAAAACTAAACAAACATTAGATTCAAATATAATCTTGTATCCACTATCATAAAACTGGCTAACACTAAGAAGGTTATGCTTTTATCCCTCAACTAGTAAAATATCAGAAATAATATCAAAATCTGGTTGGTCAACCTTGTCAATCGCAACTACTCTACCTTTCCCATTATCTTTGAAGGTCATTGTTCCACTGTTTTTCTCTTTTAGCTTAGTGAACAGCTCCTCTTCTATCATGTGTCTTGCGCAACCACTGTCAATGTACCACATACTGCTTCTTATGGCTCTCAGACACACCTACAATACCAATGTTAGGTTTTAATTTTTGGTACTCATTTGTGAATAGGTCTAGGGGGGGTTAGTGGTAGCAAATTTTGGTACCCACTATTTCCTGGGTGCCACTAATCTAATGTCACTAGATAGAATAGCATTTACTACATCTACAACTATTTTAGGTACCCAAACCATGGTCTATTTGGGCCTTTGTTTTCTTCCAAATATATGATTCTATTTCTTTTGTTTCTGACCACCTTTCTTTTTTGGTTTCATTCTTAACAATGTGATGGCCAAGGTCTTTCTCATGACATTATTCTTAGCCTTAACCTGATCAAGTTCACTAATGGTAGATATTTTACTCTTGACCAAATTATTCTCTTATTTTAATGTAGAGCATTTACAGGTCATTTTAAATAGCTCCATTTTAGTCTCCTTATACTTAGCTTTTAAAGCCTTCAAATTAATATACAAGCTTTCTAATTCTTATAAACAATTTTGATATTCAAGTTCAGAAGTTACTTCATCTTCATGGATGGCCATGAAGAAGATTCTGGTGTGGTAGTCTTCTTAATCTCATTTTGTTGGTGCAAGTTTGCTGAATTTAGCTTCATGTTCATTCTCACTATCACTGGCACTTTTGTGTAACATGCTTTTCAGCATTTCCCATGCCGCAAGTGCCTTCTTATTCTTCTAGAACTTCTTGTTGCTATGATTATTGTTATCTTTCTTTTCTAGATATTAGTTGTACTTTTTGGTTTGTTGTTCCCCTTGCCTTTTATATAGTTCTTAGCAGTCTACCTCATGTGGCCAAGCTTGCCATAGTTGTAATAGGTGGGGACTTCTTTCTTCTTGTCTTTGCTTCTGAAGTTTCTGGAATTGCTTCCAATTTTTTCTTGAATATGGCTTTTAATCTTCTACTTAACATTGCCATGTCATCATCGTCAACTCCACTTTTGGAAGCTTCACTTTTAGATTCATCGAATGACTCGCTCTCATGGTAATGTTCCTTTTCCCTTTAGCTCTTCAGGAGCCTTCTACTTCATAAGAACTTCATGGGTCATTAGAGAACCCATAAGTTCTTTCACTATCATCTTGTCTAGGTCTTTTGCCTCTTGGATTATTGTGAACTTTGTCATCATTATCTTAGCAAAGATCTCAAGATCTTCTTCACCATCTTGAGCTCTTTATATTTTTCTCTGAGACCCTTCAATCCATTGGTGATCTTTTGAAACCTCCCGAACATTTCTGATATAATCTCATTGTCATGCATGTAGAAGGCTTCATATTCCAGCACATTGGTCTCTTTGACCTAGTAAGTACCTATATGTATAAGTTGTAATTTATCCTAGATTCCTTGGCGAAATCATAAGAGGAGATCTTTTCAAACTCCATTGAGGATAAAGCGGAGTAAAGGCAATTCTTTGCCTTGGCATCCTCTTTAGTATATTTATCTTTGATATTTATGACTATTTTGCCATTCTTGATAATGAGCCACAACTAGTAGTCTACGATAATCATGAAATTCTATGTTCGCATGTTCAAATGCCATAGTTGGTACCATCAAAGAATGCGGGTCTAGATGTTGTCCCTTCGCAAAGGTGTTGTGGAAATTTTTGGCCATCGGGATCACTTTAAGCACTTAAAATGTTCGGTAATTAAGAGTAACTATTGAAGCCACTTTGATACCAATTGTTGGTCCCGTGCAATGATTAGCTCAAGAGGGGGGGGTGAATTGAGATTTTAAAACTTTATGGCCAAATAAAAATCAAGTGTTGAAATAAATGGAAACAGAGTTACACAGCATAAAGAAATTAGTTTTTTTATAGTGGTTCGGCCCAACTTGGTACCTACTATACTCTTTGAGTTAGCTTATTTTACTGCACTTAGGTTTCAATAATCACTTATTAGTTTTATAAGCTCACCAATAAACTTTATGCCTATTGGTTTCTAAGCTTACCAACAAATGTTTACAACTCACCCAACAAGTCTTACTTGTTGTAAACAACAACACAATCAACAAGCTGCTTGCTTGTTGTCCCAATAACAGGAAGAGTTTTATATAGGGAAATGCCTTTTACTTGGGAAAATATGTACAAGAATTTAAAGCAATAATAATAAAAGATTTTACAGGAAAGCTTGACTGATTCAGACTCCAGAGAGTTATTATAGAGAATGAGCTTTGAATGAAAATTGGCATTTTGCGCAAAGAAGTTGAATGCTTCTTGGAAGAAAACCTTTGTGGAGAGTAAATGCTCTATAATTTCTTTTAATAAAATCTCTAATCTTTGGAATGGCCTCTCTTTAATCCTTTTAAGCTTGGATTCAAAATATGTCCATTGGAGAAGACGATATTCCTTTGATGTAAGCAAATCATTAAGATTTTCCGACCGTTAGGATTTTTAGTTGTTTCATGTCATCTAGAATGAGGATGTTAAGAAAGAAAGAGAACACTTCATTGAAAACTTGCACTATTGGAGTCATTCACAATTTTGGACTGAATGAGATACCAATTTTGGACAGTGTCAAGATGATACAGCTTGTGACATACACGTCTTAGACGAACTGACTTCATGTGTAATACTTCGATCCATCTGAGATAAGTTCTTCAAGCTTTATGAAATGAATTTAGACAGTGTGAAATTTCTAAGCTTGGCTTGGCTTCTTCCAGAATAATAATTTTGGAATAAGTTTTGTTCGACCAAAACAGCATTGAGTTTCCAGTGTCTTGGCTTCATACTTTTTCTTTGTCCGAGCTTGGATTTTTGTTCGAACATAGCTTCACAACATGCTTAGTTCCTTAATGTCTAAAACTTTGCTTACATCTAGTACTTAGCTTCGCTTTGTCCGAACTCTATTTCTTTCCTTTTGAAGTCATGTTTTTGTACAAATTTGGGCATCTATCTAATAAGCTTCGACAACATTCAAAAATTCGTCCAAAGTGACTTTAAAGCAAATGTATGATGCCTAGCATGTCCTTAACTGTGGATTTTTCCTAAGATGCTTGGGTCATATGTCTTTGAGCATTTATGATTTCTTCCTGATTATCTAGTGGATCTTGTTCTAATATTATCTTTTATACATTGTCCACTTAATTGAAATTATTTTCCTGATTATATTGCTTATTACTACACACTTAGGACAATAACAGTCAATAGCTTAACCATTCACTCATATGCTTTTGCTCATCATCAAAACATAGTTGGTTAATTATATTATCATCAAAATCAAACTAAGTAAACGAGGTTTGGTACAACAACATGAATTTCTTATTCTTAATGCATCTTGATTAGTTTATAATTTCACAGAGATGTTGGAAATTTGCTAGTTGAGATAGATTGTTATTACTTGAGAAAGATTAACGATTAAAAAAGAAAAATTTATTATCAACATAGGTATAAACATTGATTGATTAAATTTTATAAAACTAAATAGGATTAATTTGGTAAACTTGGAAACCCTAGATGTCTTAATCATTGATTCTTTACTTGTTTAAAGCCGTACTCTTATTTATTTTCATTAAATTTAGATTTCTTTTCTCTCTTATTTCCATCATTCGATTGTTCAAACAAAATTTATGGTTAGCCTAATTTGGTAATTAGCAACCATAGTCCACATGGGAATAATCTCTACTTTGTAACATTCACCCACACACTATGCATTTTGGTCATCCTGTAGATTATTATCTATTGGGGCCTATGTAAGTTGCTACAAATCCCCTTCTTCTCAATAATTTTCCTATTCTTTGCCAAAAGTTTTGCAGAGTCTACCCTGAATTATGCGGATATAAACTTGTACATTCATTATCATAGATAACATTTGAATTTAATATTTATAAAACCATAACGTAACTCACCAAACTAGCCTATTTTATCCACAGCCCAGAACCTGTGCTGCCCAATGATGGCACTATTATAATCCATTTCCACATCATAAACATTTTCACTATTATGACATGCCATTACATGACATTATTCATCAATTGCAATTAATACAATTATACAAGTTATCATTATACAAATATACAAAAGGGATTCTAATTCCAACAGTCTATCATACCATCATAAATGTCATCTACACCTATTCTCTAGTCCCAACCCACAGTTGGGATACTTTACCCAACCTATCATCTAAAAAAATTAAACAAGAAGGCGTGAGTCTGGGCAACTTAGTAAGTAAGAAAAATACAATAATAAAACAATAATAAATAATTTATATATAACATAATTCATACCAAAGTAATCAATCAACCTAGCCATCAGATATCACAAATATGTCATACTAGCATGAACATGTCATAACTATACCATCATACCAAAATATTCATAAGGAATGTTTTTAATACCAATTACACATACACTCATTCAATTATCCAATACACCACAATTAAAGAGTCTTAGAATAATCCTTCTTCCCATCCATCATCCCCACTTTAATCCAAACAAATATAACGGAAGGGAATACTATTATTCCCATTCTATATCACTTATCAATTCATATAGACATCCATATACAAGAAGAATCATATATTCATAATATCAACAAACACTACATATGTCAACCCAAGGGATATTAGTTATCCCTAACATTTATGCCTCCACAAACCAATATAAACATCAATCATTAACAAATGTGAGATATCCACTATCCCTAATCAAAAAATTCAAGCCGTAAATTCAAACAAATGGGTAAATCCCCATGCACTCAACCAGAAAAGGGGCCTACTTACCTGTGTGAAATACCAGTTCATCAATCCTCATCAGTTCCTTAGCTTCCCATCCATATTGATAGCCCTAATGGGCATGATTCAATTTACGTAAAACACATTAGCGTTGGGATTATTGTATGATTTTGATAATAATAAAACTTGTCTTAAGACTTGATTTATGCTAATGATGCTTTTAGTATAGGAAGCTTTGAATGCAAAGATCTTGATTCTTGCACAAGGTTTAGATTAGATCAGTAAATGCTCTCATGAGGGTTTTGAATGCTAGTATAAGAAGCTTAAAAATGCAGAAAGATATGCTTGAAATGTAGCACTTCTTAGGAACATCATTTGTGCAAGCATATACATCTTGATATAAGTCTAGAAGGGAAGTCATCTTGATCCATGCTATTTTCAATCTTGTTAATTATGCCATGGATCATATGCTAAATGTGTCTTAAAGCGACATCTTTTTGAATGAAAAAGAATGAGTTCCTAAATAATTATAGATACGAAATCATCATTTAAAGTACATATCCATGCTTCACAACTTATGCAAATTTCATATGGATAATTATATTGTGATTTACAATGAAAAATGTCAAGCTAATAATGTGGCAAAAGTGTAGAAATTTTCAAGTTGTAGGACTTAAGAAAAATGAGCACAGAAAATATATTCTATAGCATTAAGGCTTAGGCAAGTAAAGAAGCAAAAGATGAAGTGTCATAATAGACAAAGCACGAATGAAAAGGACTCGGTTGTTCCCATTCGCCTGTCAAAGTGGAAGATTATATCTGACAGATGCATACAATAGACTTTATTTATTACAAGCAAGCCACAATTGAGCCAATAATCTTCTGATGTGAGCAGACAAAGGCGGAAGGAGTGAAGATCTTTCAATAGAACAAAACCTTCATCTGCCATCAATAAACAAAGCGGAGAAGTAAGAATCATATGGTGAAGTAGAGACTTCATCTATCACAAGTGAGTCAATGATTGTCTTCTATTGATAGATGAAGCGGAAGAAGCAAGGACCGTCTGGTAGAGCAAAGAATTCGTCAGTGATCGTCTGCTGTTAACAGACAAAGCAGAGAAATATTCCATCAGACGAAGGCATGAAGAAAACACATTTATGATCTAACATTTCATCTGTTACTTATAACAAACAAACCAATAGATGAAGCATTGAAGCAACAAGACATTTGTGCCTCTACAAGTAACAGACAAATCACAAGATAAAGAACTTAAATGGTTGATTTGTCTGGCAGCAATAGAAAGGATGATTTGTCTGTCACTTATGAAAGACAAAGATGAAGGAACTTTGTCTTATGGATAACTAGATAGATACTTCATCTATCATAAGTAAAAGACAAGCAATGGTCAGTACGAATCATTGGTCTTCACCAGCATTAATAACAATTCTATATTGATGAAAGAAGTAGCCATTATAGTAATACCTTGACCAGAGCGTATTGAGAAACCAGAAATCATTTTCTCCAAGTTAGGCACTATAGGCATTCCAGCATACGAGGATTAAGCAAAAGTCAGAGGATTTAAAATACATTAATTAGAACGGTCTTCAACATTAATGCTGCTCATCTGCCTCTGTTCTTTGCATTCAATGAAACCCATTTCTCCAACGGTCAATCTTTTGAGAAAATCTATTTAAGGAGATATACTGGGATTCAGTAGTTGAAGGAGTTGAAGAAGAAAAAGGGATTAAGCCTAATACCTTCCACAAATCTTTGCATCCCTAGGCCAAGAGCTTTAACCTTCAAATATTATTCAAGAGCTTCATTTTGGTTTATCCATTCAAGGTCAACTTCTTCAATATATTCAAGGGAGATCTTATGTGCTATAAGGAGTTACTCAAAGATCAAGTTCTCACAAAGGATCATCAAGGAGCTTGAAGGTTCTAAATGACAAAGGCAAATCAACCAATAAGAAACTCATTCAAGTCTCCCAAGTGTTTTCACTCTAAGCGCTACAAAGATCAAAGAGCTTCAATGTGATGTGCTTATTGTTTTATCATTTGTATTTATGCTTTAACTATGTGTACTTATCATCCTAGTTAGAGGCATATTCATATACACAAAATACCTACAAAGGTAGAGTTTCTTGTTAGCTCATGAAACCAGAGTTATGCCCCCTAGAGCTGGAATCTAGAAGAGTGTTAGGAACACTAGTTTATGCCCCCTGGAGCTGGAATCCAGAAGAGTATTGGGGACACTTGTTTACACCCACTAGAGCTGAAATCTAGAAGAGTGTCCGGGATACTTATTTACGTCTCCTAGAGCTGGAATCTAGAAAAGCGTTGGGGATACAAATTTGTTGAACCATGTTATCTAGCTTGATTTTGATGACGAACATTCTTAACCGAGTATATTTTGATGATGAGCAAAAGCATGAGTGAAACATTAAGGTACTACCATCTTATTTTTAAGAATGTTGCAAAAAGTTTAAATCATTCAACTTGAGAATAATCTTTATAATAACAAAAGGAAGATATGAAGTAAATGCACTTTCAAAATTAAGTATATAAATTTCACATATACTTAATTCAAGAAAATAGAATTTCTAAAGTGTTGAAGACATGCTTTGGAGTCAAAAGAATCAACTTCGGAATCACTTTAACGTACTTCAAAAAAGATTGGATTGCTTCAAAAATTTCTCAACGTATCTTCGGAGATCTATCAGTGCAGTCTCGGAGATAATTAAGACACTTCGGAGAAAATGGTTGAAACTTCAAAAAACTGACATGATGTAGTTTGAAGATGCCTCAACAAGCTTCAGATAAAGCACAATGCAACTTCGGAGTGGTTGCAGTTCACTTTAGTAAGAATGTAGAGAAACTTTGGAGACAATTATCAAGCTTCGGACAAGTCTGTGAGTAAAAATAGTAAGCCTTGGAAATGTTCAAGAACACTTTGGAATCCTCTTTGTAAGCTTTGAAAATTATCACAAGCACACTTCAGAAAATATTAAAGCATACTTCGGAGTCTTTTTCAAAGCTTCATAGATCTTACAGTGTGCTTCAAAGATGATCAAGATTACTTCGAACAAGTCACAGCGCCTTTTAGAAATAATCAAGAGAGCTTTGGAATTATCAAGAATGCTTCATAAAAAGCACAAAGAAGCTTCAAATAGGTTGCAGCATGCTTCGTAGAAAGTTGAAAAGCTTCAGAGAAGTCATGGATGTTTTAGACAAGTTACAAGACACTTCAAAAATAACTAAATAGGTTCTGAAAACAATCAACAATGCTTGATAGTAAACCAACATGATTTAGAGAAATTGAAGCTAAGGTTCGGAAAAGATTCAAACAAACTTCGGAGAAGTTAACCACGCTTCGAAGATATTAAGTCATGCTTAGGAGATGTTGATCAAGCTTTGAAAATATTTTTAAAAGGCTTCAGATTACTTTTTCGAAGGTAATATAAGTTCAAAAAATTAGAACTTCTCTCAACAAGTGACTAATGCAACTAAGAAGGATAATTATTACCTTGAAAAATCTGAAGAAAACAAGTCGGATTATCCAAAATTTGTCAAGACACCAACTATTCACTCGTCTCTTCAGAACACTTGACAAAAAAAGTGAATGTTTGGAAAAGTCAATGATAGAAGCAGCAGACTGATACCTAAAGGTAGCAAAGTCAGATGTCAGACAAAAGATAAGGTAAAGAAAAATATTTTTGAACGTTTCAATGTCTGCCAAGATCGACAATGGAAAAATCTCTCTCAACCTATAAAAGAGAGATTCAGAAGCAAAAGAAAATAATCCGATTGAATTTTTTTAAGCTTTGCTGATCACACGAAGAGCATTCAAATTCTTCCTCCAAAGTTCAACTATAATGGATTCAACTCAGCCAGAGCTATCAAAGCTCAAATCTCTACATGATTAAGGAGTTTGAATCTTCTACTCTTACTATTTAAATCTTTCACTTAGAATTCTGAATTTTTATACAAATCTGCCTAAGTAAGAGGCATTAATCTGTACACTTTATTTTAGCATTGGCAACACAAGCAGGGTGCTTAGTGTTTATGTATAGAGATAAGCAACTGGGGACTTGCTGAAAAGGTGTAAGTTTGTTGGTGAGCTTTGGAAAACCAATAAGTTGTGAAAGTTTCTAGTTAACTTGGAAAACCAGTAAGTTAGTTGGTGAGCTTGTTATAAAACCAATGTATATTTGATCAGGTTGATCAAGGTATTAGTGGAACCTGAGCTCAATAGAGAAGACTGACTCAGAGAAGTGGAGTAGGAACCTAGGAAGAGCCAAACAACTATAAAAATCTTGTGTTGTTTATTGTACAATCTGTTTTATTTATTCTTGAGCACCATAATCATCTGATTTGGGTGAAAAGTTTTAAAAGCTCAATTCACCCCCCATTTTGAGCTACCATTACATAAGGGACTAACAAGTGGTATCAGAGCAGGCTTCACTAGTTAAATCTTGATTAGCAGTATATTAACTTATGAAGAGATTCAAAATGGCCGGTATGTTCCACAATACATCTGCTGAAGGACAATCTACTTGCAGACCCCCTCTATTTGATGGAACAAATTACGGGTATTGGAAAATGAAAATGAAAAATTTCTTGACTGCCATAGATTACCAGTTGTGGCTTATAGTAAAAAATGTAAAGAATGTTACCAACACTAAATACGAATACACTACAAAGGATATACAAGTAGTAGAACGTGATGCTAAAGCAAAGAACAGCCTCTACTATGCTTTAACCTCCTCTAAGTTTGAAAAGATTTTTGCATGTGATTCTGCTAAAGAAATCTAGGATAAAGTTAAGGTATCACATGAAGGTACAAATCAGGTAAAGGAGACTAAGATAAATATTCTAGTTCAGAAATATGAAGCCTTCTCAATGAAGGAATCAGAAAGCATTTCTGAAATATTTGGAAGATTTCAGAAAATCACCAATAGCCTAAAGAGCTTAGGAGGAAAATATGAAGAAACCGAGTTGGTAAAGAAAATCTTGAGATCTCTCCCTAGACACTGGATGCCTAAAGTGACTGCTATTCAAGAAGTAAAAGATCTAACGAAGGTAATAATAGAAGAACTCATGGGATCACTAATGACCCATGAAGTACTAATGAAGTAAAAAGCACCAAATGAAGTCAAAGGCAAGAAACAATAACTTTACAAGCAGAATCAGAAAATGAAGAATCTTTAGAAGATGCCTCAACCTCTGAAGATGATGAGGATATAGTAATGATAACAAGAAGATTCAAGAACATGTTCAAAAAGAGAAGATTTGGAAAAACTCCAAAAACTTCAAAAGCAAAGACAAGAAAAAGGAACTTCCAATCTATTACAACTGTAACAAGCCTGGGAATATGAAGTTTGATTACCCAAAACCAAACAAAGAGCAAGGAGACAACAAAAAAAGGTATAACTCTTGCTTTGATAAAAAGAATTTTTCTAATAACAGAAAATTTGGAAAGAAGATGAAAGCAATGGCTACATGGGAGATGCTGAAAAACATGATGCAAGAAATCTCTAGTGAAGAAGAAGAAGAAAATGAAGCTCAATTCAGCTCACTCAGCTCTAAAGAAAAGGATCGAGAAGAACATCATATTGGAATAAGCTTTATGGCTATCCACAATGATGAAGTAAATTTGAAACCTAAAATTTCTAATATTGAAGAATTATTAGAAGAACTGTATTCAGATTTCAAAACATTAAAAGCTAAACACAAAGAAACTAAAAGAGAACTTGAAAGAATAGTTAATGAATGCTCTAAATTAAAACAAGAAAACACATTGCTCAAAACTGATCAAAATATCAATATAGAACTTATGCAAATTAAAGCAGAAAATCATGCTCTTAGAAGAACCCAGAGAAAGAAAAATCATAAAAGAAATCAAAACCCAAACAAAATATGATTTGGATTCCCAAGATAGTTGCTAAAGTTGTAAATACAACTAGATATCCACCTAAAAAATAATAGATTCCAAAATACTCTACTACTAACCCATCGGACCCATTCTTAAATGGATACCAAAAGTTACAACTTAAATTTATTACTACAGGTGTATTTGAGAGCCATAAAGAATAGCAAGTGTTACATTGATAGTGGTTGCTCAAGACACATGATAGGAGAAAGGGAGCTATTCACATAACTTAAAGCTAAGAACAGAGGAACAGTTATCTTTGGGGGTAATGGAAAAAGTAGATTGGTTGGAATTGGTAAAATTGGTCAACCTCCCTCTATTACAATTTCAAATGTTTTATTAGTAGAAGGATTGAAACATAACCTTTTGAGTGTAAGTCAATTCTATGATAATGGTTACAAAGTTTTGTTTGAATCTCATTCTTGTTCTATTTTAGATAGTACAAATTCAGTTGTAATACTTGTAAAGAGACATGGAAATGTGCACTTGGTGGATTTATGTGATATCCAAGTCAAATGTCTTGTTGTAAGTGAAAATGAGCCCATGTTATGGCATAGAAGACTAGGACATGCCAACAAGAATCTGATCGAAAGATTATATAATAAAGATCTAGTTTTTGGCTTACCAAAACTCAAATTTGACAATAAGTTGGGTGATGCTTGTATGAAAGGCAAGCAGGTAAAAGAATCATTTAAATCAAACAAAGAAGTATACATAATTAAACCTCTTCAATTGTTACATATGGATTTGGTTGGTCCAACAAGAATAAGAATCCTTGGAGGGAAATATTAAGCATATGTCATTGTAGATGACTTTAGTAAATTTACCTGGGTAATGTTTCTAGCATCCAAAGATGAAGCTTTTTCATTCTTTGAGGTATTTTCCAAACATGTACCAAATGAACAAATCTCTCATATAGTAGCCATGAGGAGTGATCATGGTGGAGAGTTTGAAAACCATAGATTCACTGATTTCTGTGAAAATAATGGAATTCTTCAAACTTTCTCTGCACCAAGAACACCCCAACGAAATGGAGTAGCAAAAAGGAAAAATAGATCCTTGCAAGAGATGGTAAGGACAATGTTGAGTAAATATAATCACCCATAATAATTTTGGGCTGAAGCAATGAATACAACATGTTATATTATTAACAGAATCTTTGCTAGATCAATACTCAATAAAACTTCATTTGAATTATACTATGGCAAGAAACCAAATATATCATATTTTCATGCTTTTGGGTGTAAATGCTTTATTCTCAACAATAGCAAAGAAAATTGAGGAAAATTTCAAAATAAATCTAACGAAGACATCTTCCTTGGTTATTCTATTATTAGTAAAGCATTTAGAGTCTACAATCTAAAACGTAAGACTGTAGAGTAATCTATTCATGTAAAATTTGATAAAAATACTAACCCCTCCATGTGGTCAAGTGATTTTGATGATGAGACAAGTCAACTGACAACCTCGGTTGAGAAAATGAAAATACAAGACAAGGAAGGAGAACCTTCTCAATCAGAAAACATAAATGGATGAAGAAGAAACAGAAAATGAACCATCTATAACTGAGGTAAACAATGAAGGTAATGAAATTTTTCCCAAAGATTGGAGATTTATGCATGATCACCCTGAAATTCAGATAATTGGTGATGTATATGACAAAGTTAGAATCAGATCTTCATATCAACAAGTATGTGACAATTTTGCTTTTATTTCACAAATAGAACCAACTTGCATAGAACAAGCTTTATAAGATGAAACTAGATTTTGGCTATGCAAGGAGAATTAGACCAATTCAAAAGAAATATTGTGTGGACTATTGTTCCAAGACCAACTCATCAATCTACTATAGGAACTAAATGGGTCTTTAGGAACAAATTATATTAATCTGGAATTATAGTAAGAAATAAAGCAAGATTAGTAGCAAAAGGGTACTGTCAGGAGGAAGGCATTGATTTTAAAGAATCATATGCTCCTGTTATATGGATTGAAGCCAATAGAATGCTTCTTGCATTTGCATACTTTATGAATTTAAAATTATATCAGATGGATGTCAAGAGTGCATTTCTGAATGGATTCATTAATGAAGAGGTATATGTAGAATAACCACCTAAGTTTGAAGATCCTCATAACTCAGAACATGTATTCAAACTTAAGAATGCCCCTTATGGTTTAAAACAAGCTCCTAGAGCCTAGTATGAAAGGCTAAGAAAATTTCTCATTGAGAAAGTCTTTTCAAGAGGCAAAGTTGATGCTACTTTCTTCATTAAGCATACAACAAAAGATATTCTTATAATTCTCATATATGTTGATGACATAGTATTTGATGAAACTAATGAAAATTTTTGCAAGGAATTTTCTAAGACAATGCAGGGAGAATTTGAAATGAGCTTGATGGGTGAACTCAACTTCTTCTTGGGACTGCAAATTAAGCAGATGAAAGAAGGAATTTTCATTCACCAAGCCAAATATACAAAAGAACTACTAAAGAAATTCAACATTGAAGATGGAAAAAGGTATGGGACTCCAATGAGCATTTCAATAAAAATGGACAAAGATGAAAGACATAAGTCTATTTACCAAAAACTTTACAAAAGCATGATAGGATCTCTGTTATACTTAACTGCTAGTAGACTTGACATAATGTTTAGTGTATACATGTGTGCTAGATTCCAATCATAACCAAAAAAGTGATGTCATATTGCTGTAAAAAGAATATTTAGATATCTTTTAGATACACCTAATCTTGGATTATGGTATCCAAAAGGTTCATATTTTAATTTAATAGCTTACACAGATACAGAATTTGTTGGATATAAAGTAGATAGAAAGAGTACCTCAGGATCTTGTCAATTTTTAGGAAGCATGATTATTTCATGGTTTTCTAAGAAACAAACATCAATTTCATTATCAACTATTAAAACTGAATATGTAGCAGCAGATAGTTGTTGTACACAAATCCAATGGATGAAACAGTCATTAAAAGACTTTGGCCTTAACTTTGTTGATATACCTATTAGATGTGACAATACTAGTGCTATAAATCTGACCTCGAATCCAGTTCTACATTCTAGAAATAAACATATAGAAATCAGGCATCATTTTATTAGGGACCATGTTCAAAATCATGACATTAGCTTAGAATTTGTCCCAACAGAAAATCAACTAGCAAATATCTTCACAAAACCATTACTAGAAGAAAGATTCAACATGATAAAAAGAGAATTAGGCATACTAGATCCAAGTGCATAAAATGCATAATTCATTAAAAAACTATTCATAATAACATCTTTATTATAACAAAAAAAATTATTTAACTAATCAGCAAGAACATCTACTATAGCTTCTAGCTCCTCAATACGTTGATTAGTCTCTGTCAATTCTTCTTCAAGCTTCTTCATGCGCTCCATTGCCTTATCATATGCTGCACATCCCTTCGTCAAAAGATGATTAGCATTTCTGTTGGATCCTCTAGCATAGACTAGTTCCACCTTCAACTATTTTATTTGCTCCTTCAGAAAATAAACTCTAATGGACTCCTCCAACTGATCATTCTCTCTTTTGTAGTAAAATTGATTTGTAGAAAACCTTGATGATGCCATATTTGTTTTTTGAAATTTTAGTTAAGCTTCTATCTATATAAAATATAAAATAAAAAGCATATTCATTCATCTACGTTGGTAATAATACTATTTAGTTGGTCAAAAGGATAATTAATGAGAACACAAAAAACCATAATCCAGATTACAAAGCTCAGAGTTAAGTTAGATTTCAGACTTTGAAATTTCTGAAGCCTTAAATAAAAATCTCTAAAACCTCATTAAAATTCTCTAAAAGCCCAAACTAAAGTATCCAAAGAACAGCAAACTTCTCTGAAGCAATGCTTTGGAATATCTGAAACCTCAGATCAAACATTTTTATACAAAGGATCCCTTTTAGAATTCATATCATTAGTATTTCGTGGATCTTCATATCCGAAATTCAAAATCAATATTCTCCGAAAGACCCTTTCAAAATGTCCAAAGCTAAAACATGTTAGTATTTCAAAAAAAAATTTTAAAACAAGTCTGAAACAAAGAAATCATTAAAACCTCTCCGAAAAACTTAAACCCTTTTCTCGGAACCCCAGAAATCCCTCCTTCAGAGAAGACAGTCCATCTTACTGCTTCTTTCAAATCTTATTCTCATTTCACACATTCCACCTTCCTACCTTTTCCAAAAATTCCATTTTCCTCTCCAAAAACCTAGAGCCCTCTGTAGAAATGAAAAAAACAAAAGGTATAAAAAGCAAGAGAAATGAAAGGGAAAACTCTCCACCACAGAGGACAACTAAGAAGGCAAGACGAGAATCTGATATTCTAGAGGTAATCTTCCAAAATAGCTCATCTAATTATTTTAGGTACTCAGAAAGATATGAGGAGAGAAGAATGGTTGAAATATCAAAGGGAAGATTTTCATTTTCAGAGTATTTGGAATATAATTTGAAGTATCGGAATGGTTGAAATATCAAGGCTAGAATGCCTATATCAGTTACAGAGATAGCTTATATCCGAGACTGGTGAGGACTTTAAATTGTAATCTCAATACCAGAACAGAAAGATCATGGATTGGAGACACAAAAATAAAGCTAGCTCAAGAAAGTATAAAGAATTGCTTCAATCTCCTTGAAGAAGAAGAGGAGATTGTATGGCCTCAAGGGCAATGATATTTTCAGACTTAGCTAAAATTGAGATAGATGAGAAAGAAAATTATTTGCATACTAATCACTTGAATGAAAACCTCAGGCTAGCATACCTCATTGTTATGAATAATGTATACCCCAGAAGAGGAGCAGTAGGGGATATATCTGAAAAAGATATCAGAATCATGTGGGCATTAAAGAATAGAAGAAAGTTGAGTTTGGCCAGACTGATGATAGATCATATCCACTTGATCAAGAGCACCACAAGGTTTCTCTTGCTTTATGGTATGGATTTGACGAAGTTGATCAAGGAAGCAGGAGTTAATCTCTCCAATGAAGAAGAAGAGCTTCCAAGAAACACTGACAGATTGGATGAGCAAGCTTTAAAAAGGATGAGCTTTCAGCATACTGCACAAGATTAGATCACTAAAAGACCAAGAAGATCAACTCAGTTAAAATGATCCAGACTTGATGAAAGTCCAGAGTGAAGAGATGCTACAAAATAGGCTACTGAATCAAGATAAAAAACACCTTTTCATGAAGAAGAAGAAGAAGAAGAAGAAGAAAGAACTGAAAGACAAGAGTTCATCAGTTCACTGGTAGAAAGAATGGAAGATTTCTCAAGTAGAGAAAAACCAAGAGAAGCTGAGAGGATAGAAGATGTTCCAAGAGAGGAACAAAGAGTTGATATAGAAGATATGTGCAAGAAATTTTGAGAGAAAGTGCACATAAATAGCAGCAGCAGAAGTACCATCTCACACCCCCATCAGATCCCCTTCACCCATCAGACCATCTCATACTGATCAAACATCCACTTCTTCAATTCCCACTCCTCCAAGTCTCACAAAGGACTTAGAGAAAAGAATAACTATGATAGAACATTTTACTCAAAGCTCACTTCTTCAAATGATTGAAATGAAACGTAACCATTCCAATGCTATGTGTTTCATGATTTTCAGAGCTGACAGAATTGAACAGAAACTTGATTCTTTACAAGCTCTAGCAAAATCACTCATAGGTCAACCTCATTTCACTCCACCTAAAACGCATTTCTATCAATCTCAAACTCACTTTCCATCCCCTCCACATCATTTCTCTCTACCTAGACCAACCTCACCAATAATAGTGGAGTCTTCTCCTTCACCTCCTCATTCAAAAGGTTGCTCAGTCCATGAGTCAACCTATTGATATGAATTCCATCATTCCATACATTCTACTTCCACAACCACCATCTTCTACTCCATTGGCATCATCACCACCATCAGCTCTAATAATAAAAAATTAGGGGTGGTCTGCCTTTCAACTATTTGTTACTTATATTCCATCACCATTTGAAGATCCCATAGATTTAGTATTGGAATTTGTCAGAAGAGGAATAATAATTCCTAAAAGAATTGAGGAAATTCCACCTAAGTGGACCAATACTACTCCAATAAATCATCCACCTCCCTCCAAAAAGAAAATTGTTGATGAAAATCCTGATTATATCCTTCAAATACCTAATCCAATCAGGATGATAGGGAAAGAGTATGTTACCATGATATCAATCAATTATCAAGTCTTCAAAATATTTTCTTCTCAAAATATTCATCTACCCAATGAAGACCTTCCATTTCCTGAACTTGAGGATCTTAAATTTCTTCAAAGGATCATCGTTCTTCCAGATCCTCCATTCACTCTAAAGAACCATAATATTCAAATTCTTGATATAGAGTTCATTCTTCAAAAGTACTTTGAGAAACTCCTTTAAGTACTTCCAGTGTCAGAACCTATTATAAAAGAGTTTCCACCTCCCTCAGGACCACATAACTTCTTTATTCTCATTAAGGAAGAATTCAACTTCTATAATAATTCCAACTTGGAGGCAATTGTTGATAATCTGCCTCTTCCATATCCTCAAATGGATGATCCTTTTATTCAAGATAGGATAAGGCAGATAATGCGTAAACCTTAGAGTCAACCTCTTCCACATCTTCATCTACTTCAAAAGCCAAAAATCTCATCAAACCACCTCCTTCCACTACCAAAACCAAAAAGTCACCTGCTATCCCAAAACCAAAATCATCACCTTCTTCCTCATAGCCATCCACTTTCAAACCAAAGAGGAAAGCAAGAATTTCACCTCCTAAGGAACACAAGAAGGCTCCTTATGAGAGAATCACACTATACCATGAGGAGTATAGAGCTCGATTGAATGCAAACACAAAAGCTCGCATGAAAGGGCTTCCTCCAGTCTTTCCTAAGCTGCTAGATCCAAAATATCTAGAAAGAATTAATATCATTTATCTTCATAGCTATGGACTCATTGCATACACACGTGAACCTCCAGTAGCAGTTCCACAGGATCCATTTTTTATCCCTCCTCCTTCACCAAAAGGGCCAGAATGTCCAAGCCCTCTTCATCTTCTTCTGCACCCCAACCATCTTCTTCTAAACCCAAACTACCACTTGCACCTCTATAAGATGTCTTTTTAAAGACATACTAGAAAACAACAAAATAGATCTGTTGTAATTTTTTTCTTCTCGGATGTAATACTTTTTGTATTTTCTCTGATGTATCTACATTGTAGCTTTTCAACAGTATATAGATTCATTTCTTTCACATTATTACAAATGACTATTAATATTTATTTTCACATTTTTAATTATGAGAAAAAGGGGAAGAAAAATATATGAAAAATGTATGATATAAAACTTATGTCATAAAATGTAATGCATTCTATTGATATTCATAAAATTTCTATAACAAAATATGCATCAACTCAGGGGAGCTAATCTAAATTAGCCAATTGAAATTTTTCTTAAATATCTGCAAAATAAGTTGCATTAGTCTATGATTAGACAAGTTTTGAAAGGTACATCCCTCACTGTTTTATCATCATCAAAAAGGGAGAGAATGTTGAACCATGTTATCTAGCTTGATTTTGAAAACGAACATTCTTAACCAAGTATATTTTGATGATGAGCAAAAGCATAAGTGAAATATTATGGTACTAACATCTTATTTTTAAGAATATTGCAGAAAGTTTAAATCATTCAACTTGAGAATAATCTTTATAATGACAAAAGAAAGATATGAAGTAAATGCTCTTTCAAAATTAAGTATATAAATTTTGCATATACTTAATTCAAGAAAATAGAATTTCTCGAAAGAAGCAACTTCGGAATCACTTTAATGCACTTTGGAAAAGATTAGATTTCTTCAGAAATTTCTTAATGTATCTTCGGAGATCTATTAGCGCAGTCTCGGAGATAATTGGAACACTTTGGAGAAAATGGTTGAAACTTTGGAAAACTGACATGATCTAGTTCGGAGATGTCTCAACGAGCTTTAGATAAGGCATAATGCAACTTTGGAGTGGTTGCAGTTTACTGCAGAAAGAATGCAAAGAAACTTGAGAGACAATTAGCAAGCTTTAGACAAGTCTATGAGTAAAAATAGTAAGCCTCAAAAATGTTCAAGCACACTTCAGAATCCTATTTGTAAGCTTTAAAAATCATCACAAGCACACTTCTAAAAATATTAAAGCATACTTTGGAGTCTTTTTCAAAGCTTTAGAGATCTTATAGTGTGTTTCAGAGATAATCAAGATTACTTCGAACAAGTCACAGTGCCTTTCAGAAATAATTAAGAGAGCTTTGGAATTATCAAGAATGCTTCGGAAAAAGCACAAAGAAGCTTTGGATAAGTTATAGCATGCTTCGCAGAAAGTTGAAAAGCTTCGAAGAAGTCATGGATGTTTTGGACAAGTTACAAGACACTTTAGAAACAACTAGATAGGTTTTGGAAATAATCAACAATGCTTCAGAGTAAACCAACATACTTCAGAGAGCCTGAAGCCAAGGTTTGAAAAAGTTCAGACAATCTTCATAGAAGTTAACCATGCTTCGGAGATGTTAAGCCATGCTTTGGAGATGTTGATCAAGCTTCAAAAATGTTTGTTGAAGGCTTCAAATTACTTTTTTGAAGGCAATATAAGTTCAGAAAATCAAAACTTCTCTCAACAAGTGACTAACGCAACTAAGAAGGATAACTATCACTTTGGAAAATTTGAAATAAACTAGTCAGATTATCTGAAATCAGTCAAGACACCGACTGTTAACTTGTCTCTTCGGAACACTTGATATGAAAAGTGAACATTTGGAAAAGTCAGCGATAGAAGTAGCAAACTGATACCAGAAGGCAGCAAAGTCGGATGTTAAACAAAAGATAAGATAAAGTAAAACATTTTGGACATTTGAATGTCTACCAAGATCAGCAACAAAAAATCTCTCTCAACCTATAAAAGAGAGATTTAGAAGCAGAAGAAAATAACCTGATTGAATATTTTTTGAACTTTGTTGATCACACAAAGAGCATTCAAAATCTTCCTCCAAAAGTTCAACTCCAAAGAATACAACTCAGCCAGAGCTATCAAAGTTCAAATCTTGATCAAGGAGTTTGAATCTTTTACTCTAACTATTTAAATCTTTCACTTAAAATTCTAAATTTATGTACAAATCTGCCTAAGTAAGAGGCATTAATCTGCATACTTTATTTTACTATTTGGCAACACAAGCAGAGTGCTTGATGTTTATGTATAGAGATAAGCAAGTAGGGAACTTGCTGAAAATGCGTAAGTTTGTTAGTGAGTTTTGGAAAACCAAAAGGTTGTGAAAGTTTCTAATTAACTTGGAAAACCAATAAGTTAGTTAGTGAGCTTGTTGTAAAACCAACATGTATTTGATCAAGTTAATCAAGGTATTAGTGTAACCTGAGCTCATTAGAGAAGATGGACTCAGAGAAGTGGAGTAGGATCACAGGAAGGGCCAAACTACCATAAAAATCTTGTGTTGTTTATTGTGCAATCTATTTTATTTATTCTTGCAGCACCATAATCATTTGATTTGGGCCAAAGTTTTAAAAGCTCAATTCACC
>JAYJMB010065368.1:0-70818 GCA_036873735.1 Pouteria campechiana
GTGGGATCGACCCTTGCATAAGCACACTAGACTACACATCGACCGTGCACTTGCGAGGTATTAAATTTGAACCATCACTAAACTTTGTCTATTGTAACAAACAACCTTTTGATCTAAAGATGAGGCAAAGTTCTTTAGCTTTTCTGTACACTTTAAGCAACATAAGGGGTTTGTTCTTGCAGCTTCCTTAGTTTTTCAATCTTAATTTGTCTGAAAGATGCATTTCCTTTTTTGTTCATATTGCCTTTCTATCCTCAGACTAATTTGTTCTTCTAACTTTATTATCAGATAAAGTTTTCTTCTTTTGTTGCATGATTGTTTGAGCGGCAATTTCTTTATCTTTCTTCATTTGTCTGTAAAGCCATTGAGTTGCTTCCTCATCCTTGTACTTTATCTTGGATAGACTTTGATCAAATCAAGTATAAGTTGTCTCAATTTCTCAAACGCAATTCAAGCACTCTGATCATGGCTTCTTCTTTAGCTTTTTGTTTTGCATTTGTCTGTTGACATTTTCTCGTTGAGGTTGACAGACAATGCAAACTTGCTGCAGCACTTCTTCAAAGCCTTATTTGTCTCCCATTTCTTTTGTTTGTGGAAGCTTCTTTTAGACAATTGTAACCTTTCTTTGTTGCTTGTCTTCTACTTTCTTCTTCTTCTTCTTCCACAACTTTTATTAGTTTAGCTCTCTTAGAATGTAGCAGTTAGTTGTGAGTGCAGATGATTATTATCCTGCACTTAAACATTTTTGCACTTGATACATTGCTAGCTTTCATATATAATATCATAATGTATTTTATCCTCATATGATTGTAACATTTTGTAAAGCAAGGATAATATACATTTTCATTGAATGCATAATATGCAAGCTTAAGTAATTATGATGCTTAATATATTTAGCAAATTTATGTAATACAGATTAATTAATGATATGTGCACCATAAGATGAAGACTGTATGCTTATGTAATTAATCATTCATGGTTATATGTTTATGTTAATTAATGTTGATTAATTCATAACCATACATATGATAGTTAGAGATTTAAGCATAATTTTTTTTTATTTTAATACAAGTTTTGTTATCATCAAAATCATATACAATAATGCTAACAGTTATCACTTTAAGGTTTCATTAAAAAATATAATATGTGATTTATCCATATTCTGTAACTTGTGGAAATCATGTGGGGATAAACATATTTTGATAAGTGTGCTTCATAGAAGATATTCTTTAGATGAAAAAGAAATTATGCTTCAATGATTTATCCATACTCTAACTTATATATATATATTATATGGATATATGTATTTTGATTTATAATGAAAAATGTCAAGTTAACAATGCAGCAAAAGTGTAAAAATTTCCAAGTGCAGGTATGCTGCTATAGTAATTTTGCTACAATATTGCTATAGTGATAGACTAAGTGGACTGTCTAAGACAAAGTGGATTATCTAAAGTGGAAGACAAAGTAAAGCTTTAGATGAAATAGCAGATGAAGTGATAGATGAAGTAGAAGATGATGTTCAAATTAACAGACAAAGTAACAAACAAATTGCTACAGTAACCTACAAACAAAGCTTTAGCCAATCAACAGATGAAGTAATAGATAAAGTGCCGCTACAGTGATTAGCTACAGTAATCTGCTATAGTAACATACTATAGTACCGACATGCAAAGATATTCATTTGATACTTACTTAAGACACAGTGATCTACTATAGTAATGCTACTACAGTACCATACTATAGTGAAAATTTATTGTTTTCTAATATTAAAAATTCAACACTCTATAGTAGCTATATCTTGCAATAATATTCTTCCAAGTAGTCCACAACCTTTATGGATTATAAAAATAGACAATCCATTGAAGGAGAACGAAATGCTTGAAAGTTATAAGTACTAAACAAATATTAAACATTAAGAACTCATTCAAATCTCTAAGTGAAGGACTATAGATATTTATTCTAACCATCTGCCACATTTCAAAAAGTTTGAGTTATAAAGATTTTGAAATATACTCAAAGATGTCAATCTGAATTTCTTTTCAAAATCTAATACTATCCAAAGAAACAATTAAAAAGTAGCAAATGGAAGAAGAATTTCAGAGAACAAAGCACATTTATATGAAAATGAAGAAGCCCAAATTTGTTTGGAATCAACTATGGACAAAGTAGGAGACGAAGAGACTCCTTCCAGCTAGAAAGAGACTTTGTCAGATATTAACTTTAGACAAATACAATAAAGCACCAATCAAAATAGAGTAGATGAATTTTTTAAAATTTATTATCTTTTTTCCAAAACCATGAATCAAGTCAGAGCTGTAGCATCTCGTCATTTGTTAGTTGCCTGAACCATCCATTCACCTTTTTCTATGTCAAGGTTGGCATTGCAGAACAACTCTAAGCATATGAAAATTAATTAGAAGATGACATTTTCAAATAAGAGATTATCAGAATGGTCTTCTACATTTATTTCCTCCTTATCTACCTTCATCTCTACATTTAATGAAGATCATCTTCCTCCAATAGTCAAGTTTTTAAGAGAGCTATTTAAGGAGAAGAGCCGAGATGATTCAATGGTGGTGAAGAATTACTTTTCAGATACGCTTAACCTTATGCAAATCCTTTCACCCATGGCCAAGAGCTTAAACCTCTAGTTATCTATCCTTGAGCTTAAACCTTCATATTCTTAATGGCCATTAACTTTATATTATGGGAAGATTCTTTTATAATACTAGACCTATAAAAGATTTCATCTTCCCATGTGCTTCATTGTAACACTTTGTAAAGTGTATTAGTTTTCTGGTTATTCAGAAAACCAAAGAGTTGGTAGTGATCTCTGGAAAACTATTAAGTTTGTTGGTGAGCTTCAAAATCAATGAGTTTCCTGGTGAGCTTGTGAAAACCAAAAGAGTGTTAGGAGAACTATGTTTATGCCCTCTAGAGTTGGAATCTAGAAGAGTATTAGGAACACTTGTTTACGCCTTATAGAGTTGAAATCTAGAAGAGTGCTGGGAGCACTATTGTATTTTCATTATATGAGATATAGTGGAACCTAAGGCACAATGAGTGTGTGCTCTTGAAAGATTGAATGTAGGAATAGGGTTCCCGAACTAGTATAAAAATTGTATTATTTATGTGTGTTTGCTTACTTGCTTTATCTTTCATGCACTTTATAGCTTCATCATTTACGTTATATTACACCACACACAAGCATGAAAAGAGGGAAATGGTTTAATAAGGGTTAAGCAATGAATTTTTATATACCCAATTAACCCATCCACTCTTGGGTTAAATCACTAATGGGAGATAACAAAAGTTAAGTTTTATATGATTCATAAATGTATGCATAAGTTTAAGTCCTAAAACTACAAAGTAGACTTTGCCAAAAATTAGGTAGAAGTTTCCTCAAAAATAGGGTAATAGTGGGATTATGGGGAGAATTCTGTTAAGAAGAAAGGAAATGGTACCGTTCCATATTGGTGTGGTTAAAACACATAGGGTTGGAATGCTGGGCATTACAGCTTCACTCATATCTCTAATAACCATGTGTATAAATTATGTCTCTTTATAGGTCAAACATGGTTTTTCAGGCTAAAAGGGTGTGGATGATGAGGCTAAAGAATGAAAAGTTGAATGGTGGTCTTTCACATGCTTTGCATATGTCAGTCTTTCAGTAAGGCTCAATGGGGACATTAGTGACATATATTGTACTAGGTTAGCTTAAAAGGCTTAAACTGATCAAAGAATGCCTAAATCATTTCAAAGTAAACATGTTATCTAGAATTTCGCCTTGAGGAATAATCAAAAAGTTCTAGCATGTTCATGTTAATCAAAATATGTCACTAAATTCACAACATTATCAACTAATTAACATACATTTTACATTATCATAACATAATGTGCTCAAAATTCATTATTCATGAAAAAACATTTATCACAAGAATCATTAAATCACAAGGTAGCATCTATTTTTTCTTCTAAATCATGTGTAATTGCAATAAAAAAACTAAGCATATTTTATTGATCATCAAGAGAGAATCCCATTCAATTCCAATGTTTTAGCATAATTTGCTCTTAGATTTTCTTAGCTAAGTCACAAAAAGTAAATTTCATCAAAAACTTATCCTTAAATTTGAAAAAATTGTCCAAAATTGACTAAAAATCCCCAAAATTCCCCTAAACTTAAATGAATCGTTATCCTTAATGTTAAGGAGAAAAGAAACCTCCTTCTGGGGATGTGTTCTCCTCTGATGTGGATGAAGGTTACTTTTGTTGCTTTGCATGGCCTCAACAAGGGATTATCTGAAAAAAAAAAAAAACAAAAAGAAGATTTTTTATCAAAATTCTATTATGCATAGAAATTACATTCTTGAAAGGGGATTCAATCTTATTATTGGAGATATCAGTGCAATGATTGACAACAGAGGTTGGAAGAAATTTGCAGTCAAACCAAGTGCCGCTGTAGTACTACTAGATAGAGAATTTTATGTGCACGTTCGAGAATAGTACATAGCCAATCCACAGGCACTCAAGGCAATTGGTGCCACTCAATCATACCACCATTAATAAGGTCTATGAACTTCAAGGTATTGAGGAGGACACATATTCAGCCTGGTTGGAATAGGGTCTAGATTTTGATGCTGTCGTTACTCTTCTAGCCAAACTAGGAACACAGTAGAAAAAGAAGAATGATTGTTTGTTTAAATTTCCTTGAGTGCAGCTTAAGCCAGACAAATGCAACTGCTTTATTTCAGCCAAGATGTTGCCAACAAACAATGTTTTAGATGTCACCAAGGAAAGGGTACTCCTTAACTATGCCATTTAGACTAGACTGTCAATTGATGTGAGGCATGTCATTGAGCGATCCATCATCTCTTTTATCATGGGAAGAATAACAGGAGGTTTGGGACATCCTTCACTCATTTATGCACTTTGCCTCCAGGCAAGAGTTCCAGCTAGCGCTTCTAAGTTGCTCCAAAATCCGGGAACCCTCAATACACATGCTTTAATCCAGTCATTTGACAAGCAAGGTGGTTGTAACACCCCACTTTTTAGGCACTACTATAGGGTAGTATCACGAGGAACTCAAGACAAAGTCTTCCCTATACTGGCCATATCCAACCTGTATAACACACCATATATATATATATATCATGCATACCAAAAACACATTAACTAAACTTCACACACCCACAACTTGCCCATAATCGATAGTCGCATTATGATGGAGGTAGTGAGAAGGATTTCATACACACCCTGTTATAATGACATGCTAGTAACTTAGTTTACACAAATGTATATACAACACTCACTTATAATTTAGAAATTTACAATTTATATATATACATCCCAAATATGTCTAAAAGGAACATTTTGTAATTATAAACTCTTAATGCCTATCCTAATCTTGAGCTCCAATCCCATGTTGGGCTCTGTCTTCAGGCCTGTCAACTAAAAAACAAAATTAAACTAGGGTGAGTCTGGGAAACTCAATAAGTAGGTATATGAGTAAACAATAATTAATAATAAAATATTAAAATCAAGATCATATCACATATCACATGAGTATATAAATCTATAACATACTATGTCTCACAATAATGCAACCATAATTCATTAGTAAGATGTATCAATGGTTCTTTATTAAGTTACAACATAGTCTTGTAATTCATTCAGCTTGTCCTTAGCTCACTTTTAATAAGCCACTATCATCATATTTCTCTCATCTCATTTTACTCTCATCTATTCATATCCATACTTTATCATACCTCATCAATCCACTAGCATCATTCCTACTCAATCTTTGGGAGCTAGTCAATAGAATGGACAACACCACTCTCCCTCTTTGGTATATTTCGGTCCCTCCCTATACCCTCGGCTACGAAGCCTACTAGGTCCATGATAGTTTCTCACTATCATCTATGGAACCCTCGCCTTCTTTGCTCCACAGGGATCATAGGTTCTCCATTCACTCCTAATGAGGTAATCTATTGAGTCACATAAACCAAGCTATTTAGGCCTCCATGCCAACCGGGCATATCTATATCCGGCCCACCATGCCAACCAGGCATATCATATCCGGCCATACAGCCCATCATGCCAACTATGCATATTACATCCGGCCATATAGGCCACCATGCCAACTAGGTGTATACATACTTGTCCATACAGGCCACCACGCCAACTAGGCATCTCAACCATATACATGCCACCAAGCTAACTGGGCGTATCTATATCTGGCCATACAGGCCACCACACCAACTAAGTGTATCAATACATCATATTTCATAGGGACCAAACACATATATGTCACTCTAGTAATTTTGACACCTCATTTTATATCCTTGAAACCTCCAAAAATTGCCCCAAATCTTTAGGAAAGACCTCATCAAACCCCTAAAACAAATGCATCATTTAAAAATAATAAATATTTTTTTCATGTGGTTAATGTTCTAGCTCCATAGCTCTGGATTCCAATGCCACGGTGCTAGAATCCCCTGCCCACTGCCAACCATCCATTTTACACGTCGGCTTCATAGCGCCCAATTCGTTGCCAGCTATATGCCTTATTTTCTCTACTTTGTTTGATTGCCATGTTTACTCCATCCTTTACTTCATTAATTCACATGTTAAATCATTCTTTTCATCCTTCTATTTACTTCCTTTACATCTCATAATCACTATCAATTTCCATGTGCCAAATATTTCCCTTATAAGCATGATATGCCTATTATTGTATATAATGCAACATTCATAATTCTAAAGCAAATGTACTCAATAATTATGCTCATTCATAAAATGTCTTACCATTATACATACGTACAACATATTGCCAACACAGGTCTACATATCCATACAAAATACCCATTTCGACATAAAAAGAAAACGTAATACGGCAACCTTTAATGAACATCACACTCAATGCCTAGAATGCATATTCATAAACATTTTAGTAGAATTTTATAAAGAAAACATAGCTATATTAGCCTGCTTAATTCTATGCGGTAAATCACACCCACTTTGATCTTAACTTTGTAATTCCAAGTTCAGTTCAACAGTCTACAAATCCTATATAGACAATACATGCTTCATTAGCATCTACACAATTAAAATATAAAGAACATCACCAATTTATATTCTAGCTCAAGTTCATCAAATAGCTTATTCTAGGGTTTATCTAATGACTAAGTTTAAACCTCGAATAATGAATAATTAAAAGATAATAACATAGCCTAATTACACCACTTCCTTCCTAGCATCATTTCATTGAACGACTCATATGCCACTATTCAATTTCACATTTCTAACTATAAGCTGTATAGGGTTTCTTCCCCCACATCATATAATTTAAATATGAACATAAGTGACCCCTCAATTAATGATTATAATACTCAATTCATGGCTAAATTCCCATTTTCCCCAATTTCTAATCCGTTAGAACTTTACTTCAATACAAATCATGCCTCATGAGTCAAAATTCCAATAATTTCCTTAGCAAATGTACTAATTAGGCAATAAGATCACTTAGCTATAACACTTGGGGGGGTTAAATTTGGGCCTTAACATTAGTAAGATTAAAATGAACTTTAAGTGTAAAGTTTTGTTTTATGAGACTAAGTAATTGAATATGTGTTGATTAAAGAGAAATATGATTTTTTTGATGGAATGATCAAGTATGTATGAAATATGATTTTTTCGATGGAATGAGTCAAGTTTGTATGAAGTATATGAAAATTTTATGAAATTGAGTCAAATAAAATAATATGTGCATGATTATATGGCTTGCTTACAAGTTAATTGAGGTAAAATTTTATGTAATTATGTTATATTTCTTGTGGAATGAATTGTGAATTTGAGTATGATGCCACATACTGGATATGATCTGGATTTATATGATGAAAAATTTTATATATTTTTATCATGCATAAAATGTGGATTAAATATATCTTTTAATGGTAGGATTTTATGGAATGTATTATGGCAAAAATATATGAGAAAACATATTCAAAAGTGGATGAAAAATCCACTATTTTGGGAGCTAGCAGACTAGCGCTGACAACGCTGATCAGCGGTATAAAATGGGGGCCAACTTTTTGACCCCAAACTTGTTTTATTTTCTGGGATTTTCATCCCTTTATGTCTCCCATTTTACCCTAGCCCTATTTAACTTAATTTATAGTCATTTCAGCTAGGAAATCATCTTGCCTAGCTAGAAAAACTTATGATCTTTCTGTTGAACCCAATTTTGCCCATTTGATCTATGAAAAATGAAAGAAAATGGAAGAACGAGCTAATTTCCTCTAAATGCAACGTGCAACATGGAGCTTGGAGCTTGGTTATACATTTGAGGAGGATGGCTATGCTTTTAAGTGAAGAAGGTAAGCCCAATCTCCCATCAAATCTTAGATTTTGGATTTTTGGGTTTTGAGGAAAAAGTGAGCTTTTAAGATTAAATTGATGCATGTGCTTAGAATTTCTTGGGGAAACGGTTTAATAGAGCAATCATTGTGATTTGGCATGAGAAATTGTGAATATTGCTAAGTTAGGGTTTTTATAAATAGTAGAATTTGGGGAATTTCATGATTTTGTGTAATAATCATGGGGGAATTGAGTAATTCATGCTTAATAACATTTTGGAGTTTGTTTAAGCATGAGAATTCATGATTTTGGTTTGTTAGGGTTTCATATGAGCTATGAATAATGATATTTTGGGCTAAAATATCATTAGATCATATAATTGATAAGGAATTTTGATTAATAATTTGATTATAATGGTTGTGACATGACTTAGATTTGATAAAATGACATTATGCATGAATTTTGGTTGTGAATAGTCACTTGTAACTAGTAAATAAGGATTTTGTATAAAAACATAAATATGCTTGGGATAATTGAATTATAAGCATAACAAGCATGCTATTGAAGTAAGTTTGATGTTGAATATATATTGAAACCATGATGTATAATTGGGAGTAAACGACCCAGATTCCATGTAAGAAAATAGCTTGTAAGTTATGGATGCTTGTAAGACATTAAAGCATTTGTATAATCAATTGTCAAATAATTATATAGGATGAATATGGATCTCCTTGATTATCCATGTTGAATTACTAGAAAGTAAATGATACTTATAACTTATATGATGAAATGTTTCTATGAGAGAGTTATTAATACAATATATGGAAGACATGATGTATGTGTCTAGGGAAATAATTAGCAATGAATGAAGATTTGATAACCTTGTGTAACCAATGATGTGTAAAAGAGTAATCTATTGACTTGATGTGAATTATCTAAGTTGATTTGTAAATGATTGGGATTATTACCCCTACAGGATGATACGAGAAGGATGAAATGGAATGGAGCTAGGAGAGTAAAGGATGATTCACTCAAAGTAAGTAGCACCCCTCCATTGATTAATTATATTGCACGATTGGGGATGAAAATCCCATTTGATTGTATCCAAGTATGGTTATTTTGGTTGGGGATTGTGAACATCCCTTCTATGTTTGAGAATGATGCATTTAATTTGTTGGGATAGTGGGTATCCCTTGGATTGGGCTAGTGATGTTTGTTGCATGATCATTATTCTTATATATGATTGCATGTTGAATGGAATGAAGAACATCCCATTGAAGAGCATGTGTAAATTATGGAATTTGATAATGATAATGATGAAATGGTAAAGTTTGAGATATGGAAACATTTAGCATGAATTGATTCTATTGTAAAAATTGAATATAATGTATTTGAATTTTGACTATATTTTGTTATTACATGCCTACTTATAGTGTTACCTGGACTCACACCTTCTTATTTAAATTTTAGTTGACAGGTCAGATGAAGATCCCTAATTGTAAATTGGGATTAGCAAGAGAGGATAGAAGATACCGTGATGAATGGTAAAATGTCGGGACTAGAATCCCTTTGTTTATTTGTTTAAAAATAAATTGTATAATTTTAATCATTATACATGTTGTACAATTGTAGTGTTTTCGCATGTCATATTAGTAATAGATATATTTGTTATTGAATCGGAGTATGTTATTGCTATTGTGGTATGATTCATATATTGGGCTATGGGTAAAGGTGGAAAGTTATAATGATTTTATGGATATGTTATTGTTAATGATTACATTTTATATTGGAAATTTATTTGATCATTGTATATTAGGTTTTGGATCCTGATATTTTAGGGGCGATTCTACTGAAATTTAGACAGAATTGTTCCCTTAAAAATATGAAATAGTGAAATTATAGGGAGACTTTCCTTAAGAAGAAGGAATGTGGTAACGTCCTACATAGGCCCAATAAAGCATAATCTATTGGATGGTCAAAACATATAGGGTGGGGGTGGAGGGCGTTACATTACCCCTTAGCTTTCTTCTACCACTTTCAACAAAAACTTTTTCTAAGGAAGTTTTCCAACTTTTCTTCCTTTCTTCACTACTCTAATTTTCCACTTTCTGCATTTTCCTTACTCTGAATACTCAGTGCATGCATTTTTGTCGATTTCCCTATTGAATTCCATCGAAATCCATTGGAAATTGGAATTTCTCAAGTAATTAGAATGCATAGGAGGGATGAAAACAAAAATGGGGGATGAGATAGGGCTGTGGAGCATTATAAGCTACTCCATGCTATGGTGGTGTATGATAAGTTATGCACATGCACCTTAATTTGCTCCACTTTTTGCATCTTGTTCACCATAATCCTTCTTATTAGCCATAGAACACCTATTATTAGTCATGTCCTCATCAAATTGTATTCATTATTTCTACAAAATCTTACTATATACACATGCGCCAACCATTTGCAAATTAAAGAAGCAATGTACTCGTACCTCAAGATTTTAGGACGACATAGTGGTGTGTTTGTCCCGTTTAGGTTGTAGCTTAAGAGGGCAGAGGGTGTGAATTGAGCACTTAAATTTTTTGGCTAAATAAAATGTAGTGCCATAATCAAAGTATATCAAAACATGTAACACATAGACAAGATTATTTTTACATGGGTTTAGCCCACTCTGGTGCCTACTCCACCCTTTAAGTCAGCCCCACTCACTGTACTTAGGTTTCACTAATCACCAGTTGGTTTTCCCAAGCTTACTAATGAGAGATATGTTGGTTTTTTCAAAAGTTCACTAACAAACTTATCTTAGTTGGTTTAAATGCAATTATCTTTTTAGTACTGTGGAGTTAGAAGAAAACTTGAATTCTAAAAGTAAATGCTATTGTTTGCTTCTCTTTTTTTTCTCAAAAATATCTAATTCTTATAACTTCTTGGAACAACCTTTCTTTACTCCTTCTTTTATAGCTAAATTTGAATTCTTCCCATTGGAGAAGATAATGTTTATTTAATGAGAGTGGATCAACAGAATTTTCTATCCATTGGAGCTTTCTCGCGGGTTTTCATGTCTGAGATCTGTTGGCCATGTCTAAGTTTAGTTTCCATGTCCGTAGTTAAGTTTTTGAAGTTGTTGAACTTGTTTGGTTTAAAATTGACTGCTTTATCCATGTCTTAAAATGAACCATCATGTTTGGGTTTTGAACAGTCATGTCCATAATTAAAATTTTGGACTTGGATTGGTGCTTGGCTTGCAATTGACTTCTTTCTTCTTTGTCTGGAAACGATTAACCATGTTTGGATTTGAGTAGCTATGTCTGACATTATTATTTCAGACTTGGATGAACCATTTAGCTTGCAATAGCATATTTGATTCTATCTTAAATTGAATTACCATGTTCGGAAATGCTTTGCTATGTCCAAAATTATAATTTTGGACTTAGACTAGCATAAGTTCCCTTGTCAGCACAACTGAACTTTTGCTATGTCTGGAAATGAGCGGATAGTGTCTAATATTTAGTCTCTATGACTAGAGTTATGATTTTGGGCTTTGCTTGCGTTGGCAAAGTCTGAGTCTTGGCACTTTGAATTTTCAGACTTAGTGTTTTGACGTCTTGACTTCTCATTGTATTAGTGTTTGATTTTGGATTACATATCTAAGTGATTACATATCTGAGTTGATCATGCCATTTGCAACCTTCTTTTCTTTGTCAATGATGTACAAGGCTTTGCTTGAATTCGGACTCCAGCCATTCTTTATTTTTAAGTCTGTTTTAAATCCAGTTTATGTTCTAACCTTGGTGTTCATTTGATTAATTTTGGTAACATCCTTGAGTGTGTCCAAAGTATCTTTTGAACTTGATTGATGCTTGACATATCCTTTAAGTGGATGTTTGGCTTAGAATATTTGTCTGAAGTAGTCTAGATGATATGTATTTAGTTGTCATTGTTCAAACTCACTGAGTTTCTTTACTTAGTAGCTTTGATCTTTAAGAGTTCAGTTTTGTCTAGCTTCATCTAAAGTTTTTGCAAAGTTTCAGTGTCATTCTTTCTCTTTTGGGTATTTATGTTTTCTTCCTTTATTGATTTGATGTTGTGGATCTTTGTCACTGATATGATCTATGTTTTGTGCTATCCACTTTGACTAAAGTTAATTTTTTGAAATATGGTTTGTACTTTTTTACTGCAATACTAGGAAACATAACTATCAGTGCATTAGACTTTCACTTTTATGCTTTTTCTCATTATCAAAACTTTGCTAGTTAATTATGTTCATCATAAAAATCAAGCCTAGTAAAGAGGTTTGGTTCAACAATCTCCCCCTTTTTTATGATGACAAAACATCTGACTGAATTAACTTTTAGAGATAAAATAAAAGATTAGAGATGATAATCATACATAGCATAACTCCCTCTGATTAAGTGCATATTTAACAAAATATTCTAATCTCCTCCTTAATGAATGCACTCTTATTTACTCTAGTTCTCTATATTCACACTAAGTCTCTTTATATTTCTCCCCTTTTTTGTCATAATCAAAAAGGTAGAATACGTAGAAGACTAAAAGGAGCAAAGAATGTCTTATAAAAGGGCGACATTCAAATATTAGACAAAATGTGTTAAAGAGCTATAAAAGATATGTAATGTTTGAAGAAATAATATACTTTATTGATGAGAGAAAAAATTATACAATTTGTATGTATATACATTAATAAAAAAAATGCAAAGATCATTTCTGTAAAAAGAAAATGTACAACATTTTATTTGTTGGGTTTGGGGTCCTGCTTTTTGAATACAACTCATCTTTGGTCTTTTGAAAGATACTTGAGGGCCTATTTTAGTGGTGACCATGGTTACCAATATGGATTGAGCAGTTGTTGACTCAATAGGAATTGTTGTTGGAGGAATGGGAGGAGGAAGATCTTAAGATGAGCCATATACTCAAGATTAAGTAACTAAGGATAGTTTGGAAGTTGATTTTCTTGAAGAGCCTTGTTATTTGTAGCAATCCAGCGGAGATATTCATCTTGGTCTAAGTAGATAGGTAGAGGTGTGATACGTTTGCGTGAAGAAGGTTTGGAGACTAGAATTTTGGGAGTTTCGAAAGTTGGAATTTAGACTCTAAAAGAGCAAGTTTTGAATGGAGAAGAAGAGGGATTGGATTTGGGAGGAGGAAATATTGATGAGGATTATGATGCGATAGTTGGACTGGAAGATGAGGAAAGAGCAAGAGTGGAAGATGGTTTGGGCATGGAGGACTTAGCATAATGATATTTGGAGTCAAAAATAATAACCCTAAGTCTTTCTCTATAGCCTGGATGTGTGAGTTCTAAATAAGGAGGAAAACCTTTCAAGACTACTAGTAGGTCTGCATCTCGACACTCCATATACTTTCTCTCTGTAAGATAATGGAAGTTTGGATTTAGAGTGTCTATTATAAGAATGAAGTATTGTGGCGACTCTCTGTTAATTTCTATATGAGCTAGAGGATTAATTTTTATTGGAGAAGTTGGGTCAGATGGTTTAGGAGGTTTTAATTTCACTAAGAATTCTTCTTGACATCTATCAACTTTTGGAATAGGTTTAGGTTTGAAACCTTTAGAAAAAGGTTTCTTTATTATTTTGATGTTTTGAGTAATGAATTCAGGATCATCAAAATGAGGGAAAGGAACATCCAAATAGTGAAAGGTGCTTTTTGAGGTTCTATATTGAAGGTAATGGCTTCAATTACTGCTATTCTAGCATTTATTTCTTCCTAAGTCATTCTAAATTTCTTCTTATGTTTTCTAGGAGTTGGAATAGACACATTTGGAGAGTTCTAGATGGAACTACTAACATGACTAGAATTGGATGACTCTTTTTGGAATTGGTATACATAGAGAGTTCTGTGATAATAAAATCTCTATATGGAGGAATGGAAGATTCAGGAATGAAGCACTTTGGAGTATTTTTAGTGTTAGAAGATAGGGTCGTTGTTTGAGAGACTTGAGGAGAGGCCAAAGTGACACTTTGAGAAACTGGTGCTAGAGGAATGGAAGATTGAGAAGATGCAGATGGAGGTGGAGTAGAAACTAGAGGAAGAGGTTGAATGTTAAGTGAAGGAGCCTTTTGTGGAGTGGATTGTGATGTGACTTGAGGCAGAGATGGAGAAGTTTTATGGAGTGATTATGTTGAAAGTGAATGAGAGGATTTCTTGGAGGTGATCCTTAAAGATTGATGAGTGAATTTCATTCACTTATATTACACATGTCAAGCTTGGTTATTTGTAAATCTTTGTTTCTTTTAGATGAATTTCATACTCATTTGTTGGATTTTCTAGGTGTCTTGAAGATGGAAAAGAAGAGCAAAATTTGGAAAAGAAAACAGCTGCAAAATGGAGCAAAAAATCAACATAAAATCAAGACAAACAGCCAGTGCCGCTAGGCCCCACTTGGCACCACCGATGCTAGGATTGATGACCACCAGTGGCCAAGTAGCAAGCCATTGCTGTCAATGCTAACAGTGGATCAGTATTTTTCATGAATTTTCCAAGTTGCTTATCTCTTGGATTTTAAGCAAAAAGTTAGGGTTTTTCAGGTAGGCTTCTCACTTTCATTTTGGGAGTTTTCTCAGAGGTTTGGAGGCCAATTTTTTGGGAGTTTTCTTTTGGAGAAAAAGGAGGGATTGCAAGTAAGAAAGAAAAAGGAGAGAAGATGTTCTTCATTGAGATCATCCTATTTAAGGGAGTTGTTTTGGTTTTTCTTATGAACTATATCTCTTTTTCTAAGGTGAAGATGTAATCATTTTTGATACTCTTTGTTATGGATTATTGGTTATTAATGGTAAATGATCTTATGTCATTCATGATGTTGTGTGCAATGATTTAACTTATTTTATTACTTGATTATCAATATTATAAGTTAGATTAATTATCAAGACATGGTTAAGGTAGACACCATATGCTAAACCATGAGCTCCCTTGAATGAGAAGGATTGATGGTTAAGGTAAACACCACATGCTAAACCATACTATTTTGGTTCTTATGTTCTTGAGCTTAATTGGTTTTCACCTTAATTATGCTACACACCATAGGTAATTGAAACTAGTGAAAATACTTGATTTAAGCCTGCATACCTAACGGTAATAATCTTACTTTTGAAAGAATGAACCCAACTAAGGCATTGAATACAACATTTCATTAGCAAAGGGGTATCATCTACTATTGAAATTGGATCCTTAGACCTTTGCATCTTGCTAATTTCTTTGCATTATTTTAGTCATTTATTTACTTGCATTCTATTAAGTTTCTAAAATTTTGAAATTACATCATTATAAATACATTCTTTTTAAGGTTAGAATAGTTCTATAACTAAAATTGATTAAGTCAGTTTGACATATCAACCCTTGCATTGCACACTATACTACTATGCGTTTGTACACTTATGAGGAATTATAATTTGAATCATTAGAGATTTAAAGATTTTTGTTACTAAGATACTGGACTTAGAAATGGAGGACACTTAGTTAAAGGAGGATGAAGTGGACTCAGGTTGAGGAAGTTTCTGTGGAGGAATAGCAATAGTGGGAAGAAGTGGGTAGTGAAGAAATGTTAGATGTGTGGTGAGGAGAAAAGCAAGCATCTGAGGGATGAGCAAACCTTATGGGCGAGGCAGGTCTAGACTCATGACTTGGAGAGGAAGGTAAAGAATGGTGAGATAGGGTGTTTTGTGAGTGATGTGAGTGATGAGATTGAGGAGATCTCAAGGGTGAAGAAGATATGAGATCGTATATAGGTGATGATGGAGAAGTGGATTGAACAGGCATGATGCCCTAAACTTTTGAGGTATGAGTAAAATGTTCTTTAAATTTCACATGATGGGTGCATGTGTATACATTTAGATTTTGAAGAAATTATAAAGATAAGTGAGTGAAATCATGAAAAGTATAACTAATGATATGTGTATTATAGTTTATTGGAGAAAATTATATTGAAAAAGGTGCAAAAAGTGGAGCAAATTGGGTTACATGTGCACGTGTTAATGGGCATCGAGGGAGCACTGCGAGTGGAGCAAGATAAAATGCTCCACCAACCATTTCTAGCCCCAAGGAACCGTTCCAATCCCTCTTCATGCCCCAGCCTCTTGAGAAATTCAATTATGTAGCTGATTTTGATGAGATTCGAAAGGAAAATCATCGGTGAAGCAGTCTACGACTATTCAGAATAGATAAAACATTAAATTTTGTAGATTGAGCTATGGAAAAAGAGGGAAAAATTAGAGAAAGTGAACCGAAGTGGGTTTTGCTACAACTGATGAAAGATACTGATAGGTAAATGACTTATTTCATGACAATGTAAATTCTAGTATGTTAATTTGTAGAGTTATGGCTTATGGAGCATGATATGTTATGAAGTAGGGTTTTGTTGGGTTGGAAATTGAGGAAAATAGAAATTGAAGTATCAAGTGAGTGAGTTGAATGCTAATTGGGGTATAACGCATGCTAGAACATGTTTAGTCATCATTTGGGAAGTAAACCCCAAATTGCTTATGGCTAGAAATTAGAGATCTAAAGGTTGCATCTCAGATATTCAATGAAATGACACTAAGAATGTTATAATACAACTAATCCTTGTTATTAAACTCTTAATTACCCTTTATCAATATTTAAGTTTGGTAATTGGATAAACCACAGAAAGGACTACGTGGTGAACATGAGCTAGGGTTGAAGTCAATGATGTCATATGAGTTTTCATTGTGTGTAGATATTAATGGGATGTGTATTATGCATATAGGATTGTAGACGGTTGAATTGGACTTGAAGAATTCTGAATATAAGATCAAAAAGGGGTGTGGTTATCATTATAAAGATAAGGAGGTTTACTTTCTTTGTGTAATAGAGTTAAATTTTCATGACTATAAGGAGGTGTACTTTCTTTGTGTAATAGAGTTAAATTTTTATGATTATGTATTACGAGCATTGTATTTTGATTTTTGGATAAAGTTATTGTTTATTGCCTTGATTATGTTTAAATAATGGGACTTATGTGGTGTGATGTTTCCTACTCCCCTAGTGTAAATTCTGTTTAAATAATGGGACTCTTATGTGGGGCAATGTTTCCTACTCCCCTCATATAAATTCTATTTAAATAATGGGACTTATGTGGTGTGATGTTTCCTACTCCCCTGGGTTAAATAAAGTGAATTAAGGTATAAATAAGAGGGTGAAGCATGGCAAATAAAGGAGCAAAATATAGAGCAAACAGGCCAAGCAAAATATGTTGGGAATTTGGGCAGCGAAATGTTGAGCGGTGGCCAAGGAAAAGAAAGGCGACAAAAGTTGGGATAGGAGATTTCTAAGCTACAGCCCAAGAATAGTAATGTGAGGGGACGCTAGGCTAGGGGGTGAATCGCGACTTTATAATAGTAAAGTGATAATTTTTTTATGTTATTTAAATTGTGTATTTTCTTTAGAACTTTGAAAAAAAAGGTTTTTCTTAGAAAATTGAGTACATCATTTGGAGGTTGTAAATACATGGAAATGAAATATAAATATGCTAGAATGATGTATAATTGACTTTGTCCTTGTGAGGTATAATTATCTTAGGATGTAATGGTTATGGATATAATATGCCTGTTTGGCATGATGGCCTATATGGCCGGATGTGATAACCTGGTTGGCGTGGTGGTTTATGTGGCTTGATGTGATACACCTGGTTGGCATGGTGGCCTATATGTCCAGGGGTGTGGTATGCTTGGTTGGTGTGGTGGCCTGTATGGTCAGACGTGATATGCCTGGTTGGTGTGGTGGCCTATATAGTCGGATATGGCTATGCCTTATTAGCGGGGAGGCCTGGATGATCTAGTTTATTTGACACACTTGATTTTCCCATTAGGTGTCGATAGAGAACCTGTGATCCCTGTGGAGCAAAGAGGGCGGGGCACCACTAATAATAGTGAGAGACTATAGTGGGCCTAACAAGCTTTGTAGGCAGGGGTACAGGGAGGGACCAGAATACACCGAAGTGGGAGAGGAATGTCAACTGTTTCCCAGATATTGCGTATGGATGCATTACATAATTTAAGTAATAATCATTGCGTATTTTCATTGTTGTATCATTGTGGGATACAATATGATATAATTTGTATACATATATAATATGATCTTGATGATAATACCTTATTGTTGTTTAATTACTATTAATCACATACCTACTTATTGAGTTGCCCGAACTCACCATGTTTTCATTGTGGTATTTAGTTGACAGGCTTGAAGATGCAGCCCAATGTGGGGTCGAAGCTCAAGATCGGGATAGGTTGTGACTTGTAACCGCTAGGAGCCCAAAATTATCAAATTTATTTTTTTAGCATTATGGAATGTATATAAATAGTAAAATTCTAAATTTCGGTGTGTTTTGTATATAAATGTGTATAAATTAATTTTTGGTTGGCATGTCATGATGTAGGATCCACATGGAATCTATTTGACTACCTTCATCACAATACGATTATCGATTTTGGGCAGGTGTGGGTGTATATAATGTTTAGTTTATGATGATTTTGATATGCATGATTATACAAAGTGATAGATTATGCAGGTTAGGGAGACTATGTCCTGGGTTCCTCGTGATACTGTCAAATAGTAATACCCAAAGAGTGGGGTATTACAACAAGCTTGGATTTTGACTCTTAATGGATTCAACCAATGAGGTGAGGATATCCAGTTTTTGACACACTTAGTCCATCTTGAAATTTAGAGCTAAGATAGATACTTCAATGTTTCTCAGCTTGCCCTCAAAGTTTTCACAAGTGGAGGATGAAGGTTTGACTTAAGAAGGAAAGGTTGCTGCTTTTGGTGTGGCTGCCTAAGTTGCTACTGTCTGAGCTTCATCTCTTATGCTACTGTCTTCTCTTATTTTATATTCTCTCTTCTTATCTCATCTACTCTTGTTGTTGTCCCTCTCATTTTAGCTATGACTTCTTCTTCTTTTTCTCTCAGTTCTGCTGTTATTTCCTCTATTCTCTCAATGGGAATTGATTTTAGATTTTCCCTTAGAATTTCTTCCCTTACTTCCTCAGTTGTAGCAAGAAGTTTTGTTTCTCTTCTTTTTGTTATTCCTACTTCAATTTTTGCTCTCTTAGATGACTTGGTCCTTTTGGGACCTATTTTCTTCAAGCATCTAAGCTCTTAACTTCTTCTCCTTCTTCATTTGACAAGTCTACTCCTACTCTCCTTAGGAATTTTGTTAAAATCATTCCATAGGGGAAGAGAAAATTTTTAGTTGTCTTGACCTAATACAAATGATTTGAAGTTATTTTTGCTAGTTCTATTTTCCTTCCATTTTTAAATGCCCATAACATTTTGACATCTTTCTCAAAAATGTTGTCTCTGCCCCTAGTTTTGGGAAAATGTTATTCATAAGCATAATATGGGCCATTCTCAAATTTATGTCTAGATTGCTGGGATGCAAACTCTTTACATCATCTTCAATTTCTGCTTCAACTAAGTCTGAAAATAGATGTTTTTTGGACTTAGGCCAATCCTTTTCTTCTCTTTTGACTATAAGGAGATTAAAAAACTCCTTTATACTTTCAGGAGATAAATCTATTATTTTGTCTCCTATCTATGATTTTTTTAGTTTGGAATCATAGTTGCAAAATAATACTTTCACCATTCTCTTATAACATTTTTCACTGCAACTTAAGAAATCAGTCGACCCATAGATTTTCATCTTCTACATATTTCCATATTGAATTCATTTTCACTAAGTTTCTCGAAATCAAGAATCCTTCCCTTCACTACTTTTTTTTTATTCATACACATTCACGAAGATATTGTAGGTTGATTCATTATTTTGGAAAATTACCTCTAATAGATGATTATCATTTGGCTTTCTTCTTTATGAAGGAGAGATGCTTCTAATTCTTATTTTTCTTTGTTGATGCTGATACCATGCTTGATTTAGCCATTTCATCCATGATGTAGTAGATGAAGCTATAGGGCTTTAACTTAGGATGAGATCGATTTAGGGATTCTTTGGAGCAGAGCTTTGGTGAAATATAGAAAAACAGAGATGAAGAAATGAGGAATAGGTGGGTGTTTAAATATTAGGCAAAGCTTAATCGTCTTCTTTGTGGATGGGGTTTTGGACATAGGGAATGAAAGATGATGTCTGGGATGAAGTCTCAAGGAGATCTTGCTATTTATTTTAGGGTTTTAAGATGTTTTAGAAATGGAGATAGATTTCAAATACAGAGATTGGATTTTTGAACAAGGAGAGGAATTCTGAACATGGACTAAATTTTTAAGTGTTATGAAATTCCAACAATAGACAGAGTGAGTTTTGCTATAAGTTTAAGGATATGAAATTTATATAATGTTTGATGGGCTTATTTATCGTTTAAAACATTATTTAGAATAATTTAACTATGAAATTAAATTAATTATCAATTAATCTTTAATTTGTCATATATCATTCGAAAAAACTCTTACACGGGTCCAAAAGCTCACTAATAAACTTATCTTAGTTGATTTCCAAAGCTAACCAACAAACTTATCCTAGTTTATCAAGCTCCTTGCTTACTATTCCAATCAATGAGAAATGTATAATAATAAATGCCTCTTATCTAGGCTGAGTTTGTACACAATTATATGCAGTAAAAATAAATATATAATAATAAATACAAAATTTTTTGACTCTTTTGAGTTGCTGTAGAGAATAAGCTTTGAATGCAAATAGTTTTTAGCATTGCGGAGTTGGAAGAAAAGTTAATGTCTAAGAGTAAATGCTCTTATTTGCTTCTCTTTCTTTTCTCAAAAATAAATGAATCTTATAACTCATTGGAATGACCTTTCTTTACTCCTTTTATAGCTGAATTAGAATTCTTCCTGTTGGAGAAGACAACATTCATTAAATGCGAGTAAATTGATAGATTTTCTATCCATTGGAGCTTTCTCACGAGTTTTCATGTTTGAGATTTGTTAATCCATGTATAAGTTTAGTTTCCATATCCGTAGTTAAGTTTTTGGACTTGTTGAACTCATTCAGCTTGAAACTCACTGAATTATCCATGTCTTAAAATGAATCGTCATGTCTTCGTTTTGAATAGTCATGTTTGGAATTAAAATTTTGGACTTGGACTGGCGTTTGGCTTGCAACTGACTTTTTTCTTCTATGTCTGGAAATGATTCACCATGTCGGGTTTGAGTGGCCATGTCTAAAATTATTATTTAAGACTTGGATGAACTATTCATCTTGCAACACCATATTCAATCATGTCTTAAATTGAATCACCATGTCCGAAATTATAATTTCAGACTTGGACTAAGGTAAGTTCCCTTGTCTACATGACTAAATTTGGCTATGTTAGGAAATGAGATGATTGTGTCTGATTTTTAGTCTCTATGACTGGAGTTATGATTTTAGGCTTTGCTTGCGTTGGCAAAGTCCAAGTCTTGGCACTTTAAATTTTCAGACTTGGAGTTCTGATGTCTTGACTTATCACTGTATCAGTGTTTGATTTTGGATTGCATGTCTGAATTGATCATGCCATTTGCAAGCTTCTTTTCTTTGTTAATGATGTACAAGACTTTGCTTAAATCCAGAGTCCAACAGTTCTTTGTTTTTAAGTCTATTTTGAATCCAGATTATGTTCTAACCTTGGTGTTCATTTGATTGATTTTGGTAGCATCAAGGAGTGCGTCCAAAGTATCTTTTGAGCTTGATTGATGCTTGGTGTATCCTTCAACTAAAAGTTTAGCTTAGATTATTTGTCTAAGGCAGTCTAGATGATATGTCTTTAGTTGACATTCTTCAAACTCATTGAGTTTCTCCACTTATTGGCTTTGCTCTTCAAGAGCTCAGTTTTGTCTAGCCTCATCTAAAGTTATTTTCAAAATTTTAGTATCATTCTTTCTCTTTTGAGCATTTTCATTTTCTTCCTTTATAGATGTGATGTTATAGATCTTTGTCTTTGATATGATATATGCTTTGTGTTGTCTACTTTGACTGAAGTTAATTTTCAAAAATATGGTTTATACCCTTTTACTACAATACTAGGAAACATAACTATCAGTACCTTAGACTTTCACTCATGTGTTTTTTCTCATCATCAAAACTTGGCTAGTTAATAATGTTCATCATTGAAATCAAGCATAGTAAAGAGGTTTGGTTCAACATGGTGGAGAGGATGATGTGGGTGTGTCTGCTACACGAAGTTCATTCCTAACTAAGATTAATAACGCAACCTCATCCTGAGAAGCCCACCATAGCTAATTTACAAAAGTAGATTGAGGAAATGAGGAACTTGGATGAGCATTGGCAAAAGTAAATGATGATGGAGCAAAGGCAACAATTCAACTACCTTGTGGATTACACACGTGCATTAGATGCAATGTTATAGAATTGCATCATGTCACAAGGAGCTAGTTCCCTAGTTTTTCCTATTCCACCCACTTTTCCACTGGTTCCCTACCTTTTGAGTGCTATGAGTCAGAGGATGACATAGGAGACTGACCACATGCATATCTGGAAAGTCCTTGTTTTTATTGCTTTATTAAACATTGAGGACAATGTTTGTTTCAAGTTTAGGGGGGTCGTAGTTGTGTTTTTATGTTTGGTTGTTCTATTTGTGTTTAGTTAAATGTTGTTGTGTTGGTTTATGAAAAATGAATGTGGTTGTGGTGTTTTTGTGTTTGGTTGTTCTATTTGTGTTTAGTTAAATGTTGTTGTGTTGGTTTATGAAAAATGAATGTGGTTGTGGTGTTTTTGTGTTTGGTTGTTCTATTTGTGTTTGGTTATTCTATTTGTGTTTAGTTAAATATGGTTGTGTTAGTTTATGAAAAATGCAAAAAAAATATGTTTTGATCATTGATTTAGGGTCATCATATAAAACCAAAACTTATGACATGTAAGTGACATTTAAGAATGGTTAGGATGAAAATGACAGAAATCATTATTGTTTATATGGTTGATGACTTGATTACTTGTCTAATTTACTGAAGATTCCTTTTACACATTGATCACATAGCCATTTCTTTTCAATGCATTGAATACTTAGCATTAGTTAGGTGACTAAGCATGCATAGTTTAGTTGAACTCTAGAATTCATTGTAATTAGTGGTTGAGACAAACAATAGATACAAAAGAAAAGCAAGAATAAAGATTCATCATTTATTTGGGAGGATCACATCTCCATGAATTGAAAAGAAAATAAGTTTGAGGGTGTGGTAGTAATATAGCCCACAAAAAAGGAAAACAAGAAGAGCAAAGAAGTAAACAAAGAAAGGGAAGCATCATATGCATATCTAATATAGTCTCTCTGACTTAATTAGTGAATTTGTAGGGTTTGCATTGAACATGTATTACTTGGTTAAATGAATAAATCTGAGTATGAATCGATTATATTGAAATGGCTATAATGGTTGCACATGCACTTGGAATCCAAGGTAAAAAGGACAATGCTCAGGTTGAAATTCTAGGCATACATGATAGCTTAAAATCTTCTTGAGGTTTTTGAATGATGAACTTGATTGATGTGTTTTATGTCCTTTTGAAAGTTTATTCTTTTATTTTACTTCAGGATGAGAAAATGAGTAAATTTGGGGGTATTTGATAAGTAAATTCTATTCACTTATGTTTCATATTATTCAAGCTTGTTTAGTTGTTTGTTTTTGAGAATTTTAGATGTTTTTCGTATGATTTTATTGGTTTTTCTAGGTACATTGAAGAGTGAAAGAATGAAGCAAAATTCAAGAAAAGAAAGGTTGCAATTAAATGGATGATGGAAGGATTGAAGAGAGAAGGCAAAACATGAAGGAAAGCAGGTAGTAAGGCCAACACCCTGGTGCCTAACTCCATTGGATTGGGCATTGTGGCGTCGGCGGCAATGCAAATTTTTAGCTTCCTATTTTGTGGTTTTTAAGGGACTTCTTTGGCTAGCTTTTGGGGGTCTTTTTTGCTAGGTTTTCTTATGGTATTTGAGAGCTTTTTGAGGAGAAGCTAAAGAGGAGAAATTAAGTGTTGAAGATAAAGGAAAGGAGTTGGTTTACAAGGATCTAAAGTTCGGCTGAACAAGGGAAGATCTTGCTACTATTATCTTCTTTGTTTCAATGGATTTCAGTTTTTGTAATTGTGGATATGTGTTCATTTTGGGATTTAAACAATGATAGTGTCAAGTTTTTATTGAATGAATTCATGTTATATTATGTGTAGCTAATTTCCCTCTTTCTAATTCTGGCAACAAGCAGCACTGTAAGTTTTCTAGCTATCTCAAGTCAAAATGAGAAAAGATATATCAGTAATAGCTTATCTTTCTCTCTGTAAAAGAATGACAATGCAACAGCTTGAGAAAGCAAGAAGGCATGGACTCCGATGGTAGAAATCATAATTCATTCATTGCTACACTTGTTTCGACATTCAAATGAAACTCATCTTCTCCAACAGTCCAATTTATGAAGAAGTTATTTAAGGAGAAGAGGTGGAACAAGTTTAGGTGGTGAAGGAATACTTTTCAAATGAGCTAATCCTTGTGCAAATCCTTCCACCCATGGCCACGAGCTTAACCACCATCTATCTTTTATGAGCTTTAATCTGTAAATCATTATGGTCATTTATTTTACATTTTGGGAAGATCTTGTTGTATTACTATAGCTGTAAAAGATCTAATCTTCCGTTATGCTTAAATGTGTATTAGTTTTTAGTTAAATTGAAAAATTAGTGACTTTGTGGTGAGCTCAAGAAAACCATGTTGGATGAGTTGTTAGTGATCTCTGGAAAACCAATGAGTTTGCTAGTGATCTTTGAAACTAGTGAGTCTCCTGGTAAGCTCATGAAAACCAGAAGAGTGTTAGGAGAACTATGTTTATGCCTTCTGAAGCTGGAATCCAGAAGAGTATGGGGAACACTATTTATGCCCCCTAGAGCTGGAATCTAGAAGAGTGTTGGGAGAACTTTTGTATTTCCATTATATGAGATATAGTGAAACCCAAGGCATAATGAGTATGTGTTCTTAGAAGAGTAGATGTAGGGCCGGGATTCCCGAACCACTACAAAAATTATGTTGTTTGAGTATGTGTTTGTTTATTTGCCTTATCTTTCATGCACTTTACTATTTTATCATTTATCTTATATTGTGCCACACACACTCAAGAAAAGAGGGAAATAGTTCAATAGGGATTAAGCAATGAATTTTATAAATCTAATTCACCCCTCCCCTATTCAGTTAAGCCATATTATGGGAACCTATAGCCTTTTTGAAGACACCTTTGAAAAGATTCTGAGTTGCTTCTGAGGATCTTCTGAGTACAATGTAACATTCTGAATTACTTATGACTTCATATGTAAATATTTCTTTTGAGTTAACTCTAATGGTTGAATTTAGGATCTAATGTCCTTGGCTTTTTGAAGTTACTTTTGATGTCTTTCTTTATTGTTTCTGAAAATCTTTTGATAAGGTTTTGAGTTTAGAAACTTCTTCTGGACTAATTCAATATTATTATTATTAGTCTTCAGAAACATCTCTAAGACTTGGGAGCATTTTTGAAGTTCTTCTAAAGAAGTTCTAAATGCAAAGAATTTCTTTAAAGTAGAATGTTTAACTTCTAAAGTATTTCTGCAATTTGGGAATACTTCTGCATGACCTCTGAAGTATGATATTGTTATGCTTTCACTCTAAGGAGGTTCTAAGTTATCTCTAAAGGGGTTTTGAATTACATCAGATTACTTCTAAATACTTCTGAGCTTTATGTCTTATCTTTGAAGAGATTTTGATATTCTTTTGAAGAGGTTTTGAAGTGGTTCTTGAATACTTCTGAACTTCTGAGCTTCACAACATATCTCAGAAAAGATTCTAACATGCTTTTGAAGTACTTCTGACTAATTTTTATTTGAGCATTCTTTTTAGATTATCTTCTTTTGAAGGGTTAATGTAATAATCTTATAATTAACATTATTTATTACTTGTAGTTACTCTCCTTAATTTGTTTTGATATTAAACGCTATATCACTTGGACAGTAACCTGTTAGTACCTTAATTCTTCATTCATTTTTTTGTTCATTATTAAAACTAAGTTATTTGATCTCATTCATCATCAAAATCAGTTATAGTAAAGGGGTTAGACTTAACAATATTGAAGTTTTTCATTAGTTTATTTATGATTATCTTGCACCTAATGCTTTCAATTTACTAGTCATCTATTGAATGATTTTATGTTTAGGATTTGACACACAAGAGAGGCAATTCTAAATAGGACTAGATATCACAATATGAAATTCTAGATGACTTGAGAGAGTTTTTAGATTTTGTGGAGTTGTTTGCAAGAATTATAGACCTTAATGAGTTCTTGATCTACTGATTTTTATAAAAATATTGAAATTGAGATTTTAGGGATATATATGTGACTTGACACTTGAGAGAGGGATTTAGGTGAGACATAAGTGAAATCGATTCTCTAGAGCTTTTATTTAGTGAATTCCTTCTACCAAAGTGTGAATGAGCTCTATTTACTTTTTAGTTGATTTCTCTGTCATTGATTTTTCAAATGAAGTTAGGATTATTTACTTCAAAAAATAGTAAATATTTGAAATTCTACATTCCCTATAGATATGACAACCCTTCTCATCATTACAGTATAAAACTTGACATCGAACACTTGTAGTAAGGTTTAATGTGAACCTTTTCTTATGTATGCTGTGATATGTGTGAGTCAATAAAATTTATTCTTGGGTCCCATATCACCTTGTATTTGTTTTCTCATTATCAAAACTTAGCTATTAAAATTCAAAATTAAGCTAATTATGGGGTTAGTCTTAGTAGAGGTTTCCAACTACCCTATAGAGATCCATTGTTATTATTGCAACTATTTTATTCATTTTTCACTAGCATGATCCAATGATCAAGTACTTAATAAATCAATTTTGAAAATCTATGAATCCTTCCAAGGCTTATAAATAAAGGATCTATTCAAAGGAAAAACAACTTTAAGAACTCCAAGTTCTTACATTGAGCATTTACAAGTGAATTAAAGTTTTCTTGCACAAGTGCTCACTCTAACTGTGTTATAAGTCAACTAAAGCTTTGAGGTTTCATCTATATTTCACCAAAGGAGCTCGAAGCGCTCGATCCACATTAGGTAAACTTGATTTAATTTTCATCATGTACAAGGTAGCCTTTCAATATGTAAATTTATTGTATAACCTATTCTTTACTTGTTGAGTCTGCAAGTTGTTTGAGTTGCATTGATAGTTTGTTTATCTACAAGTGGTCAAACACGGTGATTGGGAAGTGTAATTTTGTAAGAGGATCACTTGCAGTGAGTGTGATTATAAGAGTTAGTTGGCTAACTTGAGAAAATCAATAAGGTGTGTGGAAGTTTTTGTATAGTAGAACCTAACACAAGGGCTATTGCTAGCCTAGTCTCCTCTCGAGAGGGCATTGGTACTTAGCTAACCTAGTCACCTCAAGAGAGGGCATTGCTACTCATGCTTACACTCTAGACACTACCCTTCACTATGAGATAGCCCTCAAGGATATTCATGATCAATGTAAAGAACTCTTTACTAGTGTCTCCTAATACCTGAAATTCATTAATCCTAGCTAGCACAAAATGGCATCCTACTCAAACAAAACCTCCAAATCTATGACCATCATCAAAACCTATATTCAATTTCCTCCATCTCTCTCCTAAGAAATTAAACTTGACGTTACCCAAATTTACATTCTTCTTAAAACCTAAATCACACCCTTATTTCAAAACTTGCTTCTCTTCATTCTCAACTCCACTTTTGCCACACCAACCCCTTGTCCATCATATATCCACCCCAATATCAAGTTTAAGTCTAAACATCCCTCCACAAATGGAAGAAATTGCAGAGCCTAAAAGCATAAGAGAATCTTTACAAGATGAAGATGGGATTCAAGAAAATAACTTTACAAATAAAAGTATAGAGACTAAAATTCAAGAAGAAAGAAATAAAGGGGGAAGTCAAGTTAGTAAAGGAGAGTTTGAGGACAAAGAATGTAAAATAAATTGAAAGAATCAAGAGCAATGAAAATGCGAAAAGCTCTAGAAGAGAGAAGGAAAATGAAGATATAAATATAGAGTATTGCTACAAAATTGAAGATAAGCATCTAGAGAAGAATGAAGGGAACGAGAAAGAAGAAGAAATAAAAGAAAAGGCAAAATGAGTCCAAGAAAGAAGAAAATGATCTTCGTAGAAGATGTGGATGTTTCATCTATAGAAGATTCCAAGAAGAAGATCTCTCTCTCTCTCTCTCTCTCTCTCTCTCTCTCTCTCTCTCTGGAAGTATGAAAAGTCTAGGGGGTGCACTGTTATTACATGACTTTCAGCTAGAAAGAGAAGATGGTGAGAATAAAGAACATCAAGTGACATCAGAGGATGAATGGCTTATTTGAAATTTGATGAAGAAGAAAATGTTAAAATAAGCCAAAACCCAGGAGGAAAGGTAAGTACAGGTATTGCAATTCTAACCAAAACTCCCTTATCTTTTCTATGTTTTATACCTAAAATCTTCATGCATCTACCTTCCACATAGTTTCACCTTACATAGAAAATTTTAAAATAAAGATTCTTGAATTAGAATTATGTAAATTCTTAGCTATGTTTAATTTAAATTCATATACATTACTTGTACTTCTTATGATTATATGGATGAATTTAAATGTCTTTGTGATTGTTTAAAGAACTTGATAAAGAAGTTTAAAGCTAGATCAAAGAACTTAAATCCTCCAAATTGAAAACAAAAGATTATAAGATAAAACTAAAGTATAAATAGAAGAGGTTGCCATTTACATGTGAGAACCATAGGGCTCCTACATATCCCATTTACATGAACTCAAAGGTTTGGAACACCAAAGAGCTAAAAGGGAATCTATTCATGATTGTGGAAAATAGAAATGCATGATTCATGTTCAAGATATATGATGTCTAACAAAAGACCTAAAACTATGAAGGCACAGTGACTTTGGGAATAATGTCAATAGGCTTGTTAGAGGAAAATTCAGAATGCATTATGTGTTTTGAAGATGTTGCTCAAACATAACAAATTAAAAATTAGCAGCATATGTGGTGAAGGATATATATATATATATATCTATATATGTATATATTGTTGTGCTTTGTATCATAAATATAAAATAATTTTAAATATAGATAATAGTATTCTCTCTGTTCAAAAGGTTTGAAAATAAATATTTGAATTATCTTGATGAGATTATTAGAAAATGCTTAAGAGCTACTGATGATGGTCTTCGAGTCTAGCATAAAGGTATTGAGCACGTGTGTGTGTGTGTGCATGCACCAAAATTGAAGCCTTAAAAAAGGGGAACTTTAAAATGACTTACTCAAGAATAAGAAACGAAGCAATTAAAATAAGCCAAGTATATTAATAGGCGAAGACATCGTTAGAATATCTAGCTAAGGTCTCAACTTCAAAGCTCCTTTGAACTATAACATATTGATCTGATAAGCTCATAATTTATCATATTTCAATACCATAATTTACATGTTTTGGATCCCCAATTGATATAATTTCATTGATTTATATCTACATTGAATCAAATATTGCACTCATTGGATTTAATTTGTGTTTTAGGTGAATTGGTGGAATTTAGGTCAATTTGGGTGAAAACATGTTATTATTGGCAAAACAATCTTCATGAGGACATGTACCATTGTGGGAGCATCAATACTAGACATTAATTAAATATTAATTATGATGGTAAAGTGAGATTATATAGCTGATTATGAAGTGGATAGCTAGCAAACAAATTGCTAGATGCATGGTTGAGATCAATTGCTTGAAGATGAAGTCATCACTTCGATTGTAATTTAATTAGAAGATTCACATATTATTTTCAAAGTATTTTTGGAATTTTTAATGTGAATTGAATGCAAATCATATGGTGGGATGTCTGTGCAACAATTCAATTGAAGAAGGACTTCTATTTTTGGATGACTTCTATTTTTGGATGCTTCACGCACAAGAAAAATTGCAACATTTTAGTGCAAGTTTAAGTCTAATTTTGGTACATATAAAGGCTAATTTGGGAAATGTTTTTAGCATTAAACTTGTAAATCTTGCAATTATCAATCCAAAAAGTCAAGAATCAGATGATTCATAGTTAGTATGAAGAAGTTATGGGCAAAATACTATAGCTATCTCTAGAGATTTTCTGAACACGATGTGCATTAATAGGTGTTACTTTAAGGTAGGTTTTGGCACATAAGAAGGATGATTCAAAACAAGTGTTCAACATGAAATATGTATATATTGAAATTATATTTCTAATTTATTAAGAAGCATATAATTTTGAAATTATATGAGAAATATATGATGAAAATACTAAATCTACTCCTGATGGATAAACTTTGTGTGCGGAAATATAATAATTTTAGCAATTGCGTACTTTATGTGCAAACTAACTTGAGGAATGTGTATGGAGGTATAATAGAACTCTAAATTGGGTTATTTAAGAGGTGTTTAATATAGAAACAAGGGATGCGGAGATGAGAAAGTGGCAGTACACATCTTCGGGAGAGAATTCTATAAGAGAATACGAGGGAGATTTCGAGTTCTACAACATGAGTATTTTGAATATTGTTGTTCTTATGTTTAGAATGAACTAAATTTCTTTCTCTAGGACCCTGATGTATCCCTCCTTGATATTTTTTGTTAAATAGGGATGGTTAGTTGATTAATTCAATTTTATCTTATTTCATTCATTGTGATTGTTGTAATTATCTAATTATTTAATTATTTGATCACCAATTCTATGAATTAGATTGATTATCTAAGAAAACATGGTTAAGTAGACGCCACATGCTAAATCATGTTTTAGAAACTCTTTTGAATGAATGAGTAGATGGTTAAAGTAGATGTCATATGCTAACTATTCTACTTAATTCACTAAAGTTCTTTTGATCTTCATGAGTTTTCAACTTCAATTACACTACACAACATAGGTAATTGAAATAGGAGAAAATATTTGATTTAAAACCAAATGCCAAATGATAATAATTATATATTTGATATAACAAACCCAAGATAAAGAATTAAATCCAACATCCCAATAATGTATGATATTGTTGAGTGGTGAAATCGGATTCTTAGACTCTTATGACTTGTGAATCTCTTTTATATTACTCCCTACCATTATTTTCTATTATTTCACCTAACGATTTGATTTGTTTTAGTATTTGTTGCATCTTTCGATTTAGAATAGTTTAGTCAATAACTAAATATAATTGAATTAGTTTTTACAAATCTTTGCGGGATTGACCCTTATTTTGCACACTATACTACTACACACTCATGCACTTGCGAGGAGTTATAATTCGACCATCAATTTTTTGGCGTCGTTGCTGGGGAATTGACCTCAAATTGATTTGATTAATTTAGTTATATTTTTCCTCTTATTTATTGTATTTATGATTTTTAGTTGTTTAATTTTCTTTCTTTTTGCTGAGCTATGATTGCAAGAAAGAAGAATAGATGGATAAAAACATGGAGAACAAAATTGCTCAACAAGCACAACAGCTAATGAAGGAGTTTACATGCTCTTCATTGGAATATCACCTTCATGCATTGTTTTAGATAATAATACAAGAAATAATGATTTGAAACATATACACTTTAATATGCTTTCTTCTTTTCATGGTGTAGCTATAGAGGATCCCTTAACATTCATGCATAATTTCTTTGTAATTATTCAAACCTTTCCTTTGTAGGGTCTAATTGAAGATTAGCTGGGCATGAAATATTTTTCTTACACCTTCAAGGATGCAATAAAAACTTGGTTCATGACATTGACTCCCAGTTCACTTACCACATGGGATGTAGTGTATGATAAGTCCATTGGTAAATTCTATTCTCATGCTAAAACTATAGAGTTGAGAAGTAAGATTGCCACTTTTTCTCAAATGGATGGTGAAGCATTTCACGAGGCTTAGGAGAGATTTAAATCATTATTGATTCAATGCCCTTACCATCAATAACCTCTTGAGTTGCTCAATCAATTTTTCTATGATTGACTAACACAAAAATGCCAAGCCATGTTGATAATGCTGCTAGAGGAGCTGTGGGAGAGAAGACCTAGGAGAAAACTTATAATTTGTATGAGATGCTTGGGGCAAACTCATAATAGAAAAGTGTTAGGGGTAGGTAAGAGGAATATATGAAGTGAATTCTAACACTAAACTTTCCATGCAGGTTTCAGAGCTTGCCAAGTAGATGAACATGATGTACTCCATGTTGATGAACCAGAAATAATGTGTTCTAGTCAAGGTATGTTCTACTTGTGGTATTTCCAGTCACTTATACAATGTTTGTCCTTCTAGTTAGAGTCTTTCAAATTTTTTAGGACAAGCCAATGTGATGAACCTCTACAACTAGCAACCCCTTGATGCCCCATATCCTAGTTGGAGAAGTTATACTAATTTTTCATGGAACAACAATCTGAATCAGATTCAAAATGGAACTTATTTTCAACCAAAGAAGCCAACATTAGAAGAAACCATGCAAAGTTTTATCTAGGCAATCCAAACTCAATTCTAGAATAACGAAGAAAAATTCTAGAATATGGAGGCATCCATAAAGAAGATAGAGACTTAATTAGGGCAAATGATAGAGGCTGTGAAGAGTCACACATCTAGAAGCTATCAAGTCAGCCTAAGCAATTGAAAGCAATCACAATAGTGAGAGGTGGTAAGGTAGTAGATGATATAAAGTCAGCGATGTGACTAACAAATTTAATATTTTTGTAGGTGCTAAGGAGGTAAATGCAAGGAGATCTGTGTTTCTAATTCTTAACCCTCTAGTCAACTACATACCACCACCACCTTATGATCCATCTATCCCTTTTTCTAGGCAATTAAAACAAAACAAAGTTATTGAAAAATCTTCTGATGATAATGAACAAATTTTGGTTTTAGATGTCTTCCCACAAGAAAAATATAGTGAGATGATTGAAAATTTTAAGAAGGACTCAACAAAGGAACAAACCTTAGAAAAAGTGGATCTAAAGCAAGTGCCTCATTCTTTAAGGTATGCATCTATAGGCAATGATTCATTCTTTTCAGTGATTATTGTTTTTTCTTTTATAAGTATGGAGGAAGAAATGCTCATGCAATTCCAAGACCATCTAGTAAAGTCTAATATTTTCAAGGAGATAAAGTTATCTAATGAGAACAAGAATTGCTCCAAGTAAATGAAGTGGATGGAATTATTGAGGAATTTTTACAAGAATCCATAAACATAGTTGAACTAGTACTAGTTGATGGAGATGAATTAGAAGATGATGAATTAGTTAAATATGTTTATCAACTCGGATCACCAAAATTCTATACACAACTACCAAGTTTCAAAGAACCCGATCACAGAAAGGCTAAATTTCAATTCAAAGATGCAAAGCCATAGTCAGGCTGAGACTTTAAACCAAGCACTTATTGGGAGACAACCTAAGCTTTCTAAGCTTTTTTATTTTTTTTGCATTTAAATTAGTTGTTTTTTTGTTTTCTTTACTTTAGGATAATTTTTTTTTAATTTTTGATTACTATGTGTTTTACAGAAGGAGAATTCTAGCTTCAAAAAGAAAAAAGCAATTTTAATGTTATAACTTTAAGAGGAACTCAATCAGCTTTCGAATGATGCCAAGTCAACTCTAGAAGAAGAGTATGAGAATGCATTTCATTCAGGGAAGCCCTTGATCTTAAACTTCTTTCATTATTTCACATTGAGGACAATATTTGGTTTAAGTTGAGGAATGTTTTGGGATTTACATTTAGATTTGCATCATTTTTTGGGGAATTTTGTTTTTGAAAATTAGGTATAATTTTTGTGATGAGCTTCACTTTTTGATGACTTAGCTCAAGAAAATGTAAGAGCAAATTATGCTAAATATATTAAAACTCTATAGGATTCTCTGTTATTGATCAATAACATATGCTTAGTGTTTTATTGCCATTACATATGATTTAGAAGGAAGGATAGACACCACCTTGTGATTGAATAATTCTTGTGTTATGTCTTTCTTTTTCATGATTGATTAAATTATTTTCAGCACATTATGTCATGATCATGTGAAGTGTATGTTGATCAATTGGTGATTTTGAAAATTCAGTGACATATTTTGGTTGACATGAGCATGCTATAACTTGTTTGATTATCCCTCAAGGCAAAATCCTACATAACATATTTACTTGAAAATAATTTAGGCATTCTTTGACTAGTTTGAGCCTTTTAAGCTAACCTAGAACATCATGTCACTAGTGTCCCCTTTGAACCTTAATGAAAGAATGGCATATGCAATGCATGTGAAAGACCACGATTTAATTTTATTTTTTTAGTCTCGTCATTTAAATTCTTTCAGCCTAAAAAACCATGCTTGACCTATAAGAGATATATTCTATGCATATGGTTGTTAGAGGGGTATGAGTGAAGCAAAATAAATTAAGTTTGGGGGAATTGAAAAGAAGAATGCCAAAATAAGAAGAAAGAAAAAGGACAAAAAGAAAAAAATTGATAAGGATTCTACTTTCAATTGAGAGGATCACATCCCAAAGAACTCAAAAGAAAATAAGTTTGGGGGTGTGATAGTAATTAGCTTATATTAATAAATAGAACCTCCAAACAAAAAGTGAAGAGAGTGAAGATTCATGTGTAAATTTATTTATGACCTTATTCCTTTTCTTTATTAGTTAAACCTAAGGCCTCATTACAAGCTTAACAAAGACCTATTATCCAAGTTAACAGAGTTGTCCACATTAGTGGAGAGGGAAAATGAAAATCAAACTTATGGAATGTTTATGAAAATTATTAGAATCACTGAATTGTATATTGTTGATTGAAAAGCATGCATGTAAAATAAGATTGACAAAACACACACACACACACACACACACACACACACTCATATTCTCACTTCATGAAGGGATTGATGAGGCATGAGTTTTATGAGATTACTTAGTAAGTATCTTGAATAAAATCTAAGTTATGTGCACATTTTTCTAGCATGTTCTTGATTGATTAAGAGAGACTATCCTAACTGTTTCATGAGTTTTGATTGCTACTTTGCTTGAGAATGACCAAAGCTAAATTTTGGGGTATTTGATAAGCTCAAATTTATCATATTTCAGTACCTAAATTTATATATTTTGGATCCTCAATTGATATGATTTCATTCATTTATATCTAGATTAAATTAAATATTGCACTCATTGGATTTAATTTGTATTTTAGGTAAATTGGTGGAATTTAGGTCAATTTAGGCTAAAACATGCTATTTTTGGCAAAATAATGTTCATGAGAACATGTACCATTAAGGGAGCATCAATCCTAGCCATTAATTATTCACTAATCATGATGGTAAAGTGAGATTATGTAGCTGATTATGAAGTGGACAACTAGATGCATGGTTGAGATCAATTGCTTGAAGACAAAGTCATTACTTCAATTGCAATTTATTAGAACTTTCATACATTATTTTCAAAGTTTTTTTTGGAAGTTTTAATGTAAATTGTATGCAAATCAGATGATGGGATGTGTGTGCAACAATTCAATTGAAGAAAGACTTCTATTTTTGGATGCTTCATGCGCAAGAAAAATGGTAATATTTCAGTGACCATTTAAGTTAGTTTTTGGTATAGATATAGGCTAATTTGGAAAACATGTTCAACATAACCATTGTATCCCTTGAAATTATCTATCCAAAAAATCAAGAATCAGATGATTTGGAGTTATTATGAGGAATTTTTGGGCCAAATACTATAACTGTCTCCAGAGATTTTCTGAATGCAGTGTGCGTTAATAAGTGTTACTTTAAGGAAATGTTTAGCACATATGAAAGGAGATTCAAGGAAAGTGTTCAACATAAAATACATATATATTGAAATTATCTTTCCAATGAATAAAGAATCATATATTTTGACATCATATGAGAAATATATGATAAAAATACTAAAATTACTCCTAATGGACAAATTTTGTGTGGAAATATGATATTTTTAACAATTGCGTATTTTATGCGCAAACTAACTTAAGGAATTCGTATGGAGGTACAAGAAGACCCTAAATTGGGTTATTTAAAAGGCATTTAATAGAGAAACAATGGACTTGTAGAGGAGAAAGTGGCAGCACACATCTTTGGAAGAGAATTCGACCAGGAAACAAAAGGGAGATTTCAAGTTCTACAACATGAGTATTTTGAATATTATTTTTTTAATTTTATCCTAAACTAAATTTCTTTCTCTAGGGAATGATGTATCCCTTCTTGATATTTTTTGTTAAATGGGGATTGTTTCTCCATGTGATTATTAGAATTATCTAATTTGTTTAATTATTTGATCACTAATTTTATGAATTAGACTGATTACCTGAGAAAACATGGTTAAGGTAGAGGCCATATTTTAAGTCATGTTTTAGAAGTTTTTTTGAATGAATGAGTAGATGGTTAAGGTAGATGCCATATGCTAAATTATTCTACTTTGTTCACTAAAATCCTTCTGGTCTTCATGAGTTTTTAACCTTAATTACACTACATGCAATGGGTAATTGGAATGAGAGAAAATACTTAATTTAAATATGGATGCCAAATGGTAATAATCATATATTTGATATAATGAACCTAAGGTAATGAATTGAATTCAACATTCTAATAACATAGGATATCATTTGTAAGACCCTGAAAATTCCAGGTACGTAAATTTGCTAGTTTGGCAAGGAGTATATTGGAATATAAGTAATTTTTTGGAAAAATTGTTATGAAAAAGTTATGAAATTGAGTGAATTATTAATATAAACATAAGGATGAGGTTTGGAATAGATTAAAATATATTAAATAATAATTTTAGTGAAAAAAATAAATTTAAATCGGTGGAACGTTGAAGGTGTAAATATAGAAAATGATAGATTTATTTTATAGAAAAATTATAAAAATTGATGGAATACCCATATTAATGTGAGTATGATGAGGATACATGTTAATTAATGATTAATAGGTAAATAAAAATTAAAAAATTGCAAGTAGAAAGATGGAATACCGAGTTACCAGTAATTTTTGGTAATTTTTGGTTAAAATTGAATTTAATTAAGAAATAAATAAATAAATTATGGAAATAATATATCTAATGAATGAAAAATTAATTTAGATATATGATTTATCAAATAAGTGAATTACATGTGCCACACATGAGGATTACATGAGAAATTGAAAATCCAAAATGGGCGCATGAGTAAGAAATACCATGGGAGGTGGACTACTATACTAAGTGCATTATAAAAAAGAAAAAAATTCCATTTGCAATGCTTATCTTCCACTCTCCCCATTGTGCAAACCATGCTCAACCCCTCCCAGCATGAGCATCTCGACTACCCTCCTAATCTCCCCTTTTATGAGAGAATTAGGCCTAAATTACTAAAATTGTTGATAGGAATTGATTTATTACAAAAGGTGTCAATTGTGGGGCCAGCAACCCAATTTAGAGGTTAAATTAAAAAATGCATTCAACATCAAAAGTTGTAAGTGTTGAAATTATCTAAAAATAAAGAGAAACATAACTAAAATTAGAATTTATGAGAAAGTTATGAATAATTTACTATAAAAAATGGAATTATATAAAATGCAATGAGATGCATTAGGCTGAAAAATCTAATGTTATGCTTCATTATAATAATGAGAATTGCTTATGTATATGTATATATAAATAAGATATGAGATTAATGTGATATGTGTAGGATTTTCTGGCATAAGGGCAACAAGTCGAGTTTGAAAACATGTGGATTATGAAGTAGATCATTATGAGGTAAGTAGGTGTATTTGTATGCTTGCATGAATGACTGAATGGATGGGGATAGTATCTATCCCACTATGCTAAATGGACATGTATGTTTTGGATGTAATGACTATTAAGGGATAGAAAGTATCCCATTACTGTTTTGTTATAATGATTCAATGAGACAGGTATCCCATATTCATTCTGGTGTTATAACTGTCTATGATTGTACAAAGATTGATTATGTATATGAGTGGGATTGTGAATATCCTAGGATTAATAAATAAAAATGAGTTTGTATCTATGATGTGGGATTGGTAAAAATCCTAAGTTATATGACTTGTGTATTGATGTTCTTTCCTGTTTAACGTATAGATTAGTGGGATAGAGGATATCCCATGCTTGTAGTTATTATGATTATCTTGATGTATGAAAATGTGAATATATAATGTGAGGATACGAGAATATCCTAAGATGCAGATTGTACATGAGTATGATTTTGTTATGTATATATTTGGATGTATAATGACGAGATTTAGTTAAATTTTTTTTTTGAAATGACCTGGATATGATCATGCCTGGATGACATGGGTTGATATGTATGCAAATGTGTGGATTGGTTCTTGGGATACAGATGGATCCCCCTTTTTGTTAATTATTTTATGATTTCACACTTACTCAGTTTGCCCCTACTCACTCTTTATTTATCTTTTTAGCTGGTAGGTCGAGCCATGAGAATAGAAGTCTAGTAAGGAAAGTAAAGTAGAGGATTTATATTTTGATAATGTATTAAATTAAAAATTTTCATCATGTGTATATTTGAAATCGTGTTAACATATGTCCAATGATGTATAAAGTGTATTAAAGATTGATGATTTTGTATAATTGTAATGTAAGGACATGTCATTATATAATTGTAAGTGTGTGGTTGGAAGTTGTATGGTGGAGGAGCACATTCATTGCCATCATGATGCAGCCGCAGTCTTGGAGGAGCCTGTGGAGTTGTAAGGATGTTGTGTGGATGAATGGAGGAATATTGAAGTAGTAATTTCTTACTTTTATGAATTATAATGGAGAAACGTATCATAATATGTGATGAATTTTGTACCTAAGTGGACAACCCTATTTTCAAGGGAGAATCAATTTGATTTTTGATAAAAATTAGATAAATTAGAAAATGGTATCAGAGCAACCCCAACCTAAAAGTAGAAAAGTCATGGAATGATCATAGTGGATTTGTAGTGTAAAATAGAGTAATAGCCTTAGGAGGATGGGGCATTACAAGTGGTGTCAAAGTTGGAGTATGATGTGGTATGTGTGACAGGCTACAGAGTCATAATGGTAATGGTTATTGAAGGAGTTAGAAAATGGCATGCCCATATGAATTGAAGAATGATCGGTTTAGGTAAAGGTATGCCCTGAGATGTGGGTGATAATAGCATAACCGTGAAAGTGCTTTAGTAGCACAAATAATGGACCTAAGAGAAATGAAACCGTAGAGTTTTATGGATAGATATGCAATTAATTTAGTGAATATGAGGTGTAAGTGTATACCTACCTTTTGATGTGTGGTAGGTTTGTTGTGTTGAACTAAGATTGAATGAATCTTTGTGCTAATGTATACTTTGAATGAGTGGATAATGACTGTTATGTTACGGGTGTAAATGAGAAATGTGTATAAGCATTGAATGCCTTGACTATATGATGTTCTATATGTGCCTTCGTATTGCTGTGATTGCATGATGTTCTATATGTATCTTTTTCATTGTTATTAGTTATTTGGTTTATACATCATGCAAATGCATATGATATGCATGAGTAACATGGTCATTGTATTCCCTGGAATAGGGTGTAGTATGCATAGTATGTGAAAGCATGTGCTGGGATGACAATGCATGATAGTGCATGGACATGATACTTGTGGCTAGCATGAAAGATGCATGGAAGTGATGTGTTATCATGGTATCAGCATGAAATGACTGCATGACTCGGATGGATATGCTTGAATATGTGTGATTAATAATGCATTGTATGATAGCTCAAGGTGGATAAGCCCCAACTGAAGGGAGCTGAAGCCCCGATGGTGGGGTGATCGAGGCCAAATAGAGGAGGGTGGTAAAGCCTTTGAGGTTTACTCTATATGTGCATTGAGGTTTAGGTACCTGCTGGGACTGCCTTGTTGATTATTTATTATGAGACTTATGTATTAGCCAGTGGATGGATTGGCAAAGGTGCCACCAACCCTAACCAATTGAAGAGCGATCAACGCCGTTGGGGTGACAACTACCAAGGTGGTAGTATGGTGGCATTGGTTTGATAATACAAGAATTGACTAAAATAAATAAATATGATATGTATGACGAAGCATAATAGCTATATAAGATTAAGCCTCTATAGTATGTATCATTAAGAGTTAAAGGCTATATTTAAGTCTCCAAATATGTGAATAGTGAGTCTCACATCCCTATGTTGTAGTGAGCGCTAGATGTCATAGGTGGCATCAGTATTGCTGCTATAAGCCTAACAACATTCATGACTGAGAGATACATAAATTCACTAATCATACATTAATAGGGAGAAGAAAATGATAAGTTAAAAAAATAAACTGCTATGCAAATCTGTAATAAAATTGGAAAGATGATGATGATGATGATTTTCCACTTGGCTATGACATTGTCCACTTGATATGGCTTCATATGTTTGACTAGTGGCTAAGTTCACTCAGATTGATAGCCTCCCATGCATGATAACATTTGGTTGCAAATGGGATAGGATTTCCTGACTATGATGGACGTGGTATGCTTAAGATATATGCTTGTATGATGTGTATAATATATATGAGTATTGCACTTGACAGTGAGTGATAGTGTGATAGCATGCATGGATGCAATATATGTATGATATATCATACATTATTTGTGTGTGGCCCAAAGCTAGCCAATCATAGGTACGTTCATTGAGTATGACTATATGTATGACCTAGGTAGGGTCAGTTCCATGTGTGAACATTCAAATATGTAATGGTATTGACATTGGTTATAAAATTTCTTGTTAGTATAGCATATTCATTTGAATATGTTAATGCAAGTTACATATATGTTATCATTGTTAAAAGGTGAAATCATGAAAATTAGAATGGATATGCTTTGTTTACTTTAAATATTAGAGTGCATAGTGGAAATGTAGTATAGCGAATAAAAGATCTAATTTGATATTATGACTTATGGACTGATATTTGAAGTTTCGAGGATGAAACTTTTTATGAGGGTGGAATGTAAGGCCCTGAAAATTTTAGATACATAAATTTTGAATTTACCAGTTCGGCGAGGAGTATATTGGAATATAATTAAAATTTTGAGAAAATTATTATGAAAAAGTTATGAAATTAAGTGGATTATTAATATAAACATGAGGATGAGGTTTGGGGTATGTTAAAGTGTATTAAATAAATGATTTTAGTGAAAAAGAAAAATGAATTTAAATTGATGGAATGCCGAAGGTGTAAATACTGAAAAGGATATATTTATTTTATGAAAAAATTATAAAAATGGATGGAATACCCATATTAATGTGATCAAGATAAGGATATATGTTAATAAATGATTAACAGGTGAAGAAAAGTCAAAAATTATAAGTAGAAAGTTGGAATACCAAGTTATTGATAATTTTTGGCAAATTTAAATTAAGAAAAAAAATAAATTAATTAAGGAAATAATATATCTAATGAATGAAAAATTAATTTTGGATATATGATTTAAATGAATGAATTACATGTGCCACACATGAGGATTACATTAGAAATTGAAAATCCAAAATGGGTGCATGAGTACCAAATACCATGTGAGGTGGACAACTCTACTAAATGCATTATAGAAAGGAAAAAAAGCCATTTGCAATGCTTATCTTCCACTCTCCCCATTGTGCAAGCCACGCTCAGCCCCCTTCCAGCATGAGAATCTCCACTATCCTCCCAATCTCCCCTTTTATGCAAGTTTAATTCAAATGATCACTTGGAAACTTCACTACATTTGATTAGTAGGCCATAACATGGTGATTTTGTGGAAGCAAGGAATGGCAACCACCGAAGATGGAAAATTGTTGTTGACTAGTGGAACCCACTAATGAAAATTAAGGATTAAGGTATAGGTTTAATTTATTTTAGATGTTAATTATGTTTATACAAAGATTTCATGCAAAAGTTGATTAAATTTCAATGAATTTCAAACCTTAATTCAAGGGGGGTTTGCTAAAAATTTTAAAAGAGAATTAGGGACCATAATCTGGCTGTTTAAGGTTTGATTAATGATGGATTACATTTAGCTAATGATTTGCAATTGATGGAAATTAAAATAGGTTGCAAAAAATTGGAAGTTGGCTCATGTATATATGTTGTCACCTCTGATTTAGGGGTTGGAAAAATTAGAAATTCATCAAGGTGAGTAAGCCTAATTGTAGAAGGATAACCAAGGATTAATTAACCTCCTAAGACAGTAACTAAATAGTTCAAACAGATTGTGAAGTGAATGCAAATTAAATGGATAGCAAGGTGTTGATGAAGGACATTAAAATGCTTATCAAAGAGCCCCTTGAGCTTGATTAAAACCTTATAAAATGAATTAATTTTGTGAATCTAAAAAATGGGGTTACTTTCCATATAGTGAGTGACAAATCTGTAATTTTTTATAGAAAAATTCTAACATCAACATGTCCAAAAAATTCAGGAAATAAATACCCTAAAATTAGCCCATTGCTAGATTGTTCATCCTAAAATTGATGATGGCATCCCAATTTTAACCCCTATATTGATTGATTTTAAAATCATGTTAAAATAAATGTTTTATATATTGACATTATCTTTCTAACAAGATAAGAACCATTAAATTTAGAGTTTATATGAGAGAGTTATAGTTAAAATAGTATAATAGTCTCTAAATCAATAAGTGTTACCTTGTGGGCCCCATGATTGCAATTGTAAGATGAACTAATAAATGTAGTCAACATGAAAGTTGTAGAAATTAAAATTATCTAAAAATTAAAAGAATCACTTAATTTGAAATTTATATGAGAGAGTTATGCCCAAATTACTAAAACTGTTTCTAGGAAATGATTCACTGCAAAAGGTGTCACTTGTGGGGCCCAATGACCCAATGTAGAGGCTAAAATTAGAAAAAGTATTCAATATCAAAGTTGTAAGTATTGAAATTATCTAAGAAAAAGAGAAAAATTAATAAATTTAGAATTAATATGAGAAAGTTATGAATAATTTACTATAACTATGTCTAGAAGGGCAAAAATAGAATTATGTAAAATGCAATGAGATGCATTAAGCTAAAAAATCTGATCATTATGCTTCATTGTAATAATAAGAATTACTTATGTATATTTATATGTAAATAAGATGTGGGATTCATGTGACATGTATAGGATTTTCTGGCATGGGGCAACAAGTCAAGTTTGAAAATGTGTAGATTATGAAGTAGATCATTATGAGGTAAGTAGGTGTACTTATATGCTTGCATGAATGATTGAACGGATAGAGATAGTATCTATCCCACTGTGCTAAATGGGCATGTATGTTTTGGATATAATGACTTTTAAGGGATAGTAAGTATCACATAATTATTTTGTTATAATGATTCAATGGGATAGATATCCTATATTCGTTTTGGTGTTATAACTGTCTATGATTGTACAAAGATTGATTGTGTATATGAGTGGGATTATGAATATCCCAGGATTAACAATTGAAAATGAGTTTGTATCCATGATGTGGTTCGTAAAAATCCCAAGTTACATGACTTGTGTATTAATGTTATTTCTTGTTTAACATGTAGATTAGTTGGATAGAGGATATCCCGTGCTTGTGGTTATTATGATTATCTTGATGTATGGAAATGTGAATATATAATGTAGGGATATGAGAATATCCTGAGATGCTAATTGTAAATGAGTATAATTTTGTTATGTATGTATTTAGATGTATAATGACGAGATTTAGTTATTTATTTTTTTGAAATGACCTGGATATGATCATGCCTAGATGGCATCAGTTGATATGTATGTAAATGTGTGGTTTGGTTCTTAGGACACAAATGGATTCCCCATTTTGTTAATTATTTTCTCATTTCACACCTACTTATTAAGTTCGCATGGACACACTCTTTATTTATATTTTTAGCTAGCAGATTGAGCCATGAGAATAGAAGTCTAGTAAGGAAAGTACAATAGATGATTTATATTTTGATAATGTATTAAATTAAAAATTTTCATCGTGTGTATATTTGAAATTGTGTTAGCATATGCCCAATGATTATAAAGTACATAAAAGGTTGTTAATTTTTTATAATTGTATTATAAGGGCATGTCATTATATAATTGTAAGTATGTGGTTGGAAGTTGTACTGTGGAGGAGCACATTAATTGCCATCATGATGTAGCCATGGTCCTGGGGGAGTCTGTAGAGTTGTAAGGATGTTATGTGGATGAATGGAGGAATATTAGAGTATGTAATTTCTTACTTTTATAAATTATAATGGAGAAAATGTATCCTAATATGTGATGAATATTTGCACCTAAGCAATTTTTAAGGGAGATTTTGTCTAATTTTTGATAAAAATTAGATAAATTAGAGAATGGTATTAGAGTAACCCCACCCTAGAAGTGGAAAAGTCATCATATGATAATAGTAGATTTGCAGTATAAATTGGAGTAGCAGCCTCAAGATATTAGGGCATTACATCATTGAGTAGTGAAATCAGATCTTTAGACTCTTGTGACTTGTGGATCTCTTTTATATTACTCATTGGCATTGTTTTCTATTATTTCACCCTACAATTTGAGTTGTTTTAGTCTTTAGTGTATCTTTAGATTTAGAATAGTTTAGTTAGTAACTAAGTATAATTGAATTAGTTTGATAAGTTCTCTATGGGATCCACCCTTGCTTTGCACACTATATTACTATACTCTCGTGTACTTGTGAGAAATTATAATTTAACCATCTTGATTCATTAGTGGAATAATTTACAGTTCTTATAGGATGCAACCACAAGTAGTATTCTGGTATATACACATCATTATGAGCTTTGAATAGTGAACTGAATAACTTTGAAGAATATGATTCGAAGAGTGATTAAGTAGATTTTCCTTAGTTATTCATTAAGAGGTAGTGCTTACTAAGTAATCATCAAGAATTTAAATCTATCTATGTGTACTACTCTTGACAAGTTGGACCAACCTTAAGGAAATGAAAATATTGCAAGAAATATTGCAAGGAAATGAAACAACCAAGAGAATAAGAAGGTGCATTCGAGAAATTAAGTTGTGGGGGTGGGGGTGGGGGGGGGGAGCGGAGGGGGAGGGGGAGGAGGAGATTTTCCAAACATAATAGTAATTCAATGTTTAAATATGCAGAGAAAGGAGAAGGGATAAGTGAAGGAAATGCTCACTTCAACATTCTATAAACATGAATTGTATCCATACTCATCCAAAAATTCAAATAATTTTAAAATATCTATTTGAGTGAGGAAGTTGGAAAGCCTATGAGTAATGCACATGGAAAATTTACCTGCATCTCTAACCTTCTTGGATTGATTGAATTTTTCAATGATGAAAAAGGAATAATGCTATTGCAAGATGAGATGAATCAATCAGAAATAGATAGGAGAGTAGTTTCTAGACCAAAGCACCTTGACATGATTGAAACAAAATGGGTTTTTAGGAACAAACAAATAGAAGTGAATTATATGTAAAAAACAAAGTTAGACTAGCAACTAAGAGATGTCCCAATAGGAAAGAAATGAACCTAAAAATCTCATACTTTTGTTGCATAGATGGAAGCCACTAGGATGCTTTTATCATTTGTATGAAAACTTCATATTATATCTATTGAATGGTAAAAGTGCCTCATTGGATGATTTGTCCAAAATGATGAAGTGTATATTAGTTTTTCTAATGTTCATAATTATTTGCACAATCTGTCAAAACATTTTTAACATGAAAGGCTTTATTATCTTTGTGGTAGCTATGATGTCCAAGAAGACAAAGTGGACTCTACTTTTTCCATTAGAAAAAGCTTGAAATGAGCACAAAGAATAAAGACCATAATAAGAAATCAAATCACCCTTGGATTACAATTTCAAGCAAGAGAAAGAAAGGAATCTATAAGAAAGACACAACTCAATAGAAATGAAGACAAAGTTTCAAAGATTCAAAATTGGCACTAATAAACAAAATGTACAAAATGCAAGATTGAAAGAGGAGTGATGAAGGAGATAAGTGTGATAAATCTAGATAAGTAATTAATAAACATTGCACATTTACATATTCATGATGTCTCTGAAAGGTTAAATGCATTACATTGAAAGTAGACATTGTAGTATTACTATATATGATTTTGATGATAAAAAAACTTGTATTAAAAAAAGACATACATGTGCTTAAATCTCTAAAAATCACATGCATGATTATGAATTGATAAATGTTAATTAATATTAATACATAATCATGAATGTTTAATTATACATGCACACATCCTTTACTTTATGGTGCACTTAACATTATTGATTATTCATGCACTAATTTGTTAAATTAGACTAAGTACCATATTCAATTAAGCTTTCATATTATGTACCTAAATAGAGATGTATATTATCCTCGCTTTACAATATGTTAAAATCACATGTGGTAAAATACGTTATGTTAATAAATCTAAAAGCTAACAACATAGCAACTGTAGAAACATTCTAAGTGTAGAATCACAATCATCTGCAACAAACTGCTACAACTATGTACTATGATCCAAAGGGGATGAACTGATGAAGATTGTGCAAGAAGAATAAGAAAATAGAAGGTTTGAAGAAAAGCAATATGAGAGGTTGCATTTTCTAAAGCTTCCATGAACAAAAGTAATGAGAGAAAAACAAGGCTTCAGAGATGCACTACAATGACCTTGTCTATTAATCTCAAACAGAAACTTCCATAGACAAAATGCAAGAAAGAAGAAATTGAAGATGAAATAATGGTAGAGAAACAAAAATTTATTGGAGAAACTCGAACTATCTACACCAACCAAATAATATTTTGTCTAAGATAAAGAAAGAAGAAGATGCTCCATCAAATACTCAGACCTGCCGCCTAGAAAAATCATACACAAAGTGAAGAAAACTTTGTCTAACCAACAAAGTTAGAAGAATGGATTCATCTAAGGACAAAAAGGTAAGATAAATAGACAAAGAAGTACAACTTTGGCTAAGCCAAGCTAGACAAATCAAGAATGAAGAAAGCAAGAAGTTGTAGAAGCAAACTCCTTTGGATGCTTGAAGAATGCAGAACTCCACTTCGTCTATGGATAAAATTCTTCTGTTACTTACTACAAATAAAGCAACAGAAAAAGTGGAAGATGATGTAGAAGTTGTACAATGAGCATAGACGAAGCTGTATAGACAAAGTAACTGCTTGGATAAAAGGGACTTCAATAAATAAAGGCACATCCATCTGCAACTTACGAAAAACAAACCCATATGCGACATGCAGAGTAATTTGTCAAGACAAAGCAGAGCAAGAGTTCATCTATTGCTTATATCAGATGAACACTACACTTTGTCTATTCGAGTAAGACAAAACAGAATTCATTTGTCACCTCTAATAGACAAATATGGAATAAAAGAAGAATATCACACTTCATTTGTTCGCATAGACAAAGGAGAGTTTGTCAATCAACCAGTTCGACTTCATCTATTGTAACACCTATGATGTTGAAATTTGGAAAAAAAATTTGCAGTTTAGTAAAATGAGAAATTGAGGTTATACACGGTGTTTTACAAATAAATTTGTTATGCAAAACTGAATTGAACAAAGAGAATGACTTCATTAGTAGTTTTGAGTGAAAAAGAACCTAAGTGTTAATTTTGAGTAAAGTCATGTATATGACATGAATGACCAATGCAGCATGATTATTATATATAATGTGATGTATATGAGATATTGAATTGAAAATTTGAGAGAATTTTAGAATTTTGGACTATTAAGTTAAAAGTTATGTGAAAAGAACTCAATAGGTGAATTGGAGCAAAAGTATGTATTTGAGCTATACAAAGGATCTAAACTAGTAATCATACGTATTGTAATGTGTATGAAGCATCAATTTGAGTATTGGATGCAACTTGGAATGAAATTGGCATGTGGAGTCATTTATAGCAGAAAATTCAGAGAAATTCGGTTAAAAATAACTGAATGAGTAATTTTTAGAAATTAACTTCAAATAAAGTGGTAAATAGCATAAGCATTTTCCACTTCATTTATATGTTGTGTGGGAAGTGATTTTGGTGATATTCAAAGTGTTTTGTGTTAAATGAGGTTATGGGTGACATTTCATAAGTGCAAAATTCTGAATTTTGAGTAGTCCTTTGTAATGGATGGATTAGTACTTGCGTTTGGGGATGAGAGTAACATTATGAAATGATCATTTTGGAATGATTATGCAAGGAAGTAATTGGGTTTGTAAAGTTATTTTGGGTACAAATGTAATATCGCAAGACTTTGGGAATTGATTATACATCAATTTGAAAACAATATAGGTGCCACTTGTACCCACTTTTTGGCATATAATATGAATGATTAAGAAATATGTTCAACATAAAAGTTGTAGTGCTTAAAATTTTCCAGATAATTAATCAAGAATCACATGAATTGGATATCATATGAAAACATTTGAGTTAAAATACTGTGGATGTCTCTAGAGCTATAAATTGGGATAAAACACATAGTATCACTTTGAGGCTAAATTACCCACACTTGGAGATTGAATTAGAAAAACTTCTCAACATAAAAGTTGTATATCTTGAAATTAGCTTTCTAATATAATAAAAATTACTTAATTTGGATATGTTATGAGAAAGTTATGGATGAAATACAAAAGCATCTCCTGGCCAATAGCAGGTTGGTGTTGGCGGTGCCCAATCTGGAGCCAGCAGTGCCAGATCGTGATGGAAAATGGTCATTTGAGCAGCGAGGTGGCACCAGTGGCACTGATTGGCACTTATAAAAGGGAGGAACTGACTTTTCACCCCCTATTCCACCCCCTATTTCACTCTGGTCTGTTCCATTTCTTACCTCTTTCATGCCCTAACCTCGTTTAGCCCCATTTCTTGCCATTTTAGCTAGGAAATTAGCTGATTTAGGTGATAAACCACTTGATCTTGCCTTTAGATGCAAGTTGGAGTGATTTAAATCATGAAAATTGGAAGCAAATTCAATTTCCTTTGAATGGAGTGGGCCACCTAAGGTTTTAAGCTTGGATTCATGCTCATGGGAAAAAGTTATGCCCAAGTATGCAGGTAATCCATATTTTCTCAAACAAATCCCTGATTTTCTTAAGTAAGGGTTTTGTGAATTTGTTAATTTTGGAGAAAAATGATGAATTTAATACAAAAATCATGAGGGAAATGATTTATCCATGCTCAATAATGATTTGGAACTTAATTGGACATGAGGATTGATGATTTAGTATGAGAAGTTGTGAATTATGCAAAGTTAGAGTTTTTGATGAATAGTGAAATTTAAGGATTTTGTGGTTTTTGCTAAATTTATCATAAATTAAATGATTAATGGCCTGATTAATATATTTAGAATATATATGGATTGATTGGTGGAATTGAAATTATGACTATGCCCTTTAGGAGTTAAGGAGAGATTTTGTGTTTGGGCCATGTGAACCCTAAAATGATTGGATTAAATGTTTAAATAGATTGATATTGAAGTTAATTACATGCTAGTTATATAATCTAATGGTTATATATAATGGGAGTGGGATTCTTTAAGACCCTTTGTGAAATATGTTGACTTTTAACTGTGTAATGATGAGTATGGAGTTATACACTTGGGAAGTATATGGGTTTAGCCATAAATCATACTCATTAGTTTGGAAGAAATTAGTTTGAACTATGTTTATAAATGAATGGGATTGTTGCCCTGTACAAGATAATTTGAGAAGGATAAAAAGGCACAGAGTTGGAGGAATGGTTTGGAGCTTAGAGATTAAGGTAAGTAGGCATTTTGTTTTCATTGGATGACTAGGGATAATGTATATCTCATTTGTTTAAGGAGCTGAACATGTTTGTTAAATGCATGGGGATTAGCCCATTTGCATGAATTTAGGCATGTACATTTTGTTTGGGGATGGTGAATATCCCATGTTTGATTAAAATTGATGCTTGGTTTAGTGTTGATGGTTAATGTAAGGGATAGATAAGATCCCTTTGTTTTTTGTTTAATTTGAAGATTATTTCAACATGAGCTCGATGGATTGGATGGAAATTACATGGAAGTTCTTTATTTAGTAATATTGATGAACATATATCCATTTGTGATTATTTTAAAGGATGAATTTGATTATTTGATATGAAATATACTAATTGTGGATTAATTATTATTATTACATTTGTTTACTTACTGAGTTGTCTGGACTCATACCTTCTTTTTATTTTTTTAGCTGACAAGTCAGGTAAAGAATTCCAACTGTGGGTTGGAACTAGAAATTAGAATTTGAAGACAAATTTTATTATAGTATAATGGGTTGATATTGTAAGTTTTAGAGTGTATTGTATGTTTGTATTCATGACTTACAAAAGATGTATAAAGTGGTATAACGGCATGTCTTAGTGATTACTTATCATATTGTGAATGAGATTGTTTAATTAGAAGGATGTAGATTATCATCATGATTCTACCTAGATCTTGGGCTATGGGTAAGTGGATGTTTGTATCTAGAAATTGTATTATGGCTTTATTATATTTGATAAATAATTATATAGGTTAAACCCTAATAATTTAGGGATACTCTGTCTATTTTTCTGTAGAAACTAGTCGAGTTCCACAAATGGGACTTGAGCATCCCACCCTAAAAGTGGGCAAATTTGGCTAAAAAATAGTGCAAAATGATAAGTCACACCTTGACACAACTCAGAGTTCATCTGTTATTTATGATAGACAAAGCACATGTACAAAGGATCGACCAACAGACAAATCTCCTAGAGGAATTCAGGTCGACAAAGCAGAGTTTATCTGTCATTCAGTTTGACTTTGCCTACACCATTTAGAGTTCATCTACTACTTACAATCGATAAATCATTCTTAAGAAGGATCAACTACAACTTATGGCAGACAAATGCAGACAGAGAGAGGTTGCGACTTATTAGAGGAAAATTGATTTATGTGACTAGTATCCAAATGACATCTACACTCATACTTTTAATTGTGTAGACCAATTTTAGTCACCATTTTCAACAACAAGTAGCACTGCAGGTTTTTCAAGCTATGACAAGTCAAATGAGGAAAACCTTTTGACACAGCTCAACTTGCTCTCTGAAAGGTGATGCTGTAGCTCGAGATAAATAAAAAAGGCCTGAACTTTAACGGCAGAAATCTCAAAGGTCTTATTCATTCAATGCTGCTCTTATTTCTGTATTTAATGGAACCCATCTTCTCTAACAATTGAAACTATAAAGAAACTATTTAAAGAGACTAGGTGGAATGATTCAAGTGGTGAAGGAAGACATTTCAAATGTGCTTAACCTTATGCAAATCCTTTCACCCATGGCCAAGAGCTTAAATTATCATCTATCTTATATGAGCTTCAATCTGTATATCCTTATGGCCATTAACTTTACATTTTGGAAAATCTTTCTATGTTTTTAAAGCTCTAAAGAGATCATATCTTCCCTTGTGCTTGAGAGAAACACTATGTAAAATTGTATAGATTTTTTGGTAAACTTGAAACCAGAGAGTTGTTGGTGATCTCTAGAAAATCAACAAGTTTGCTCATGATCTTCTAAACCAATGAGTTTCAAGGTGAGCTCGTGAAAACTAGAAGAGTGTTGGGAATTCTATGTTCATGCTCTCTAGAGCTAGAATCTAGAAGAGTGTTGGGAACAATGTTTATGCTCCTTGAAGTTGGAATCTAGAAGAGCATTGAGAGTACTTTTATATTTATATTATATGGGATATAGTGGAACCCAAGACCCAATGAGTATGTACTCTTGAAAGAGTGGATGTAGGGATGGGGTTCCTTAACCACTAGAAAAGTTGTGTTATTTGTGTGTATGTTGGCTTGCTTATTTTATCTTTCATTCACTTTGCTAATTTCATTATTTATCTTAAAATATACCACACAAAATCACGAAAAGAGAAAAATATTACAATAGGGTTTAAGCAATGAATTTTTGCACACCCAATTCACCCCTCTCATCTTAGGTTAAGCCATACTACAGGAACCTACAAACATTATGTGAACCATGGAAAAGATTATAACACTATGATTGCTCCACTTGCAATACTATCATGAATTTGTTGTCACATAATAGCCTTTATGAAATTAGAAAACATTTAAAATTGAGAAACATAAACATAGGTTCATGCATTATCAAAATGTAAATGATATGTATTTGTCATGGTGTGCTTGAAATTATGTTGAATTGATTGAAAACAACATGATGTTTAGTTGAGAAAAGTATTAAGCTTTTGAGGGGATATATTAGAAATTTAGTTGAACTACTTGAGAAAAGTTCATTTCTTGGAGTGCAGCTACCTGACCCTTAGGCACCTATAGTCAAGGCACCTAGCGATTCAAAAAGGCAAAACTTATGTGATGGTTCTTCTTCCTTTCCCATTTCGTTTTCCTCTCCTAATTGCCTATGGTGCAAAATTAATTTGCTTGTGACAACTTAAATCTTCAAAACTTTCATTCTCTTCAGATTTTAGCCTTCCCAATTGTTGGCCCCCAAGCTTAGGCACATACCCAAGAGGGGAGGGGTGAATTGGGTACTTAAATTTTTGTTAAACCCTTTAGGATCAAATGTCCCTCTAGCAATCAATCCAATCACTCAATCAACTCACAAATAAATAAGACACATGGATTTTTATAGTGGTTAAAGTTAATACTCTACTCCACTCTTCTAAGAACACTCTCCTCTTAGTGTCTTAGGTTCTACTATCTCCAATAGTAGGAATACAATTATGTACCTTACATGATTCTAGATTCCAACTCTAGAGGGCATCGCTATAGTTCTCCTAGCACTCTTTTGAATTCTAGCTCCAAGGGGCATAATCAAAGTGCTCCTAGCATTCTTCTAGATTCCAGCTCTAAGGAGCATAAACACAATACTCTTGTCACTCTTCTAGATTCCATCTCTAAGGGGCAAAAATAAATAGCTCTTATCCGCATCCAAATAATCACAACTCTTCTTGAGTCTGACCTCAACTAACAGTTTAAGGAAATACCAATGAATGAATATAAAAAATTAAATAGACACTTCACAATAAGCATAGGGGAAGAATTCTGAAGATTAAATGCAGAATTCTTGAAAGGTGGTTAGGAGCCTTCAAAGAAAGTTAAGGAATATTTGAATGCAAGGCTCACAACTCTTGAAAGATGTAGAAGATTTTGGCTCAGATCAATAAATGCTCTTAAGAAGGGATTGAATATTTTTCTCAATTGTTTTGCTTCTCTTCTTGATCCAATGATGATGCATTTATAACTGCTTTGAGTTTCATCCATTGGTGGTAGGTGAACTTCATTAATTATAAAAGACCATTCTGATTAACACATTTGAATTCTTTATCTTTTGATTAATTCTCATCTACTGGAATGCCTACAATGCTGACCTTAGAGAAGATGATTTCCTGATTCTGAATAAGTATCGGTTGAAGAGTTTCTACAATGGCTGATTATTTCATTAATTTGAAAGGAGCCTCATTAATGCTAGATGAAGTCCAATGATTTAGTTTGTCCATTGCTTGTCTTCACTTATGACAAACAAAGTATCTGTCTAGCTGTCAATCAAACAAATTCCCTTTATCTTTTAGTTTGTCCATGGTAAGTAGCAGATGAATCCAGTTAGTGCAGATAAGTTATATTTCCATCAATTTGTCTGTTGGTTTGTCCATTGCAAATAATAGATGAATTATAGAGGCACAAACGAATCATCCTTCTGCCAGTTCATCTATTGGTTTGCTTGTTGCAAGTAGTATAGAAATTATAAAAGTGCAAATGAATTATCTTTCCAGTAATTTGTTTGTTGTAAGTAATAGATGAATTGTAGAGGCGCAGACGAATCCTATTGCTCCGCATTTGCTGATTTTGATAGACAATCAATGGTTTGGTAAACTATTCATCTATGGCTTTCTTATGATAGATAATGTCTATTGTATACCTATTGCTTTGCATTCGTTAGAGATAAACTTCACTTTGACAGATGAAAAGTGACTCAGTTGGTTCCTTTTCATTTGAGCTTTGACCATAGCACTATTTCGTCTCTGGGCTCTACACTCGCCCAAGCTATTTGTCTTTTTATTCAGGTAGATTGACACCTTGGAATATCTCCTAATTCTTCTTTGTGTTCTTTTATCTGTGAGGCCTGCAACTTGATTCTGCATGCAAAATGCTTAGCAATAACAATTAGTATATAATCTTTAATCAAGTTTTGTTTATCATCAAAACCATACATTTTAGCTAACACCAATCACTTCTCCACACCCTATTTGTGATGGCTCGTTGCTATTTCCAAGCCACAGAAGGGAATGAGGAGGCTGAGAATGAGAGGAGGAGCATCCACTTCCCATGCAACTACATTATAACAGCCAACCTAGGGGCCTATGCGTTTTGACTATCTTTTATCCCGGAGAAGAGTTTTATCAAAAAATCAACAGTCTCCCTGGAAAGATAAGGGTTTCTGCACATGTACAACACTCTATATTTCATTCTCACATCACATCACCATCATAATTAACACAACAAACACCCACAATGCCGAAAATCATATGGTAAGCTGCATTATAATGGCAAGACACAACCATACCTATAAGAAAAGTATATCAGTATAATCCACATGATGACATGCTAATATAACTATATCATATGTACCCAATATACCTTAAGAATTGAAACCTTTCTAATTACAAATTTATACACATTAGATGTCATATCCACATATGAATTCAAAATTCTAATTCATCCATAAATCATAGAGGTTGTCCCCTACTCTCAGTCATGAGTGCCAACCCCTAGTTGGGCTCCATCATTTGGCTATCAACTGAAAATGGTGGTAAAATGGTGTGAGTCCGGGCAAACTCAGTAAGTAGGTAAAGCAGAAAACTATGAGGAGATAGTCAAAGGGAAGAGCATGCTCAAATACATATATTTGATCCAAGTAACATATAAATTCATGATATGCTAAATGTCATAACATTGCAACATGTACCCATGCCCACAATACACATGTCTTCATTTCTAGAACCTAACTAACCAAGATCATACATACTCTCCAAATACATCATTACCATTGAGTCATACTCATAACCAAGAGTCATGTACAATGACATCATTATGATATCCTCATCAAGACATATACTTTGTCAATGCATCATTATCAAGACTTACTAAAGACAAAGAAATTACTCTCCCCCTCTTTAATGTGCAGATGGTCCATTCCTGTATTCCTGGCTAGAAGCCTACCAAGTCTACCTCCTGCAGTGCAGTGAAGGGAATTCACCACCCAACAAAGTCCCAGGAGTGCCCCGCCCTCATCGCTCCACAGAGATCACAACAGGTTCACCAATACCAACCACATCTACTAAGGAATTCAAGTGTATCAAACTCACAACTACAATTCACCATCACTTAAGTATCATGCCATGCCCATCTCAACATATCATTATCACAGTCCGTCAAGGCCAACATCTAGCCACACAAGCTCCATATGCCACATGAGTAACCAATCAACCACACAGGCTATACATGCTACATAGGCAATCAACAAGCCACAAGCTATACACTAAGCCACATAGCATATATTATATATCTAGTCATATAACTCAACCATATGCATGCCAATACTATGTTCAACTTATGTCAAATGGCCAATAACCAAATCATAATATAATACAATAAAAACTCAATTTATGATATAATATGCATACGATCAAATCCAAATATAAAATGGTTCCGTAATTTCAATTACATAGCATTCAAACCAAATATCGATAAAATTTGGTACCCGTATGCCAGCATACTCATGTCCAATCATGCACGAATTTGGGAAAAACATACTGACCTCAATTCTTCACAAATCTGGATTTCTTCCTTCTATGCTAAGAAACCAAAATAATCCACTCTTTCAATCAAGTCTCAAATCCTACATTCATCATAACATATTAAATTGTTTATATGTTATAATTATACAAATTAATCTCTCTTACATTATCACCACCTTAACTAAGTTCAATTCTAGGGTTTTCCATTCCCATTGACAAATTCAATGTTTCTATACTTTATAAATTATCTTTTAAAGTAATAATCATTCTAATATCATGTTTCTCAATTTACAATTTGATAATTTCATTATTTGCAAAATAGCCCCTAACTTTTGCATAATTGCCTTCCCATTGATAAATTCTCATACATGATTCATCACAGTCAAGTTTCCATATGATCTACTTCATTATTGACATGATTAAACATATTAATCATTAATAATCATTCATAACATGTTCCACATGATCTCCATAAAGTAAACAGCCTTTAACTTCATGATTTTCTTTTTAATCTTTCATGCCTATATAAATCTACATTAATCTTATCATATACAACACATAAATCATTGTTAAATTCATGCATTACATTCACCACATCTTCAACTAAGTAAACAACCCTAGTTTTTACATATTTCATGAAAATAATTAGGATTTTTCTTTATAATATTAATCCTCTTCAATTTTATATGAAAATCACACCCAAAATAACTCAATTCAAACCATTTTTCTAGGGTCCAATATTGCCTACGAATTTTCCAACTAAATTGCATAATTTTCTAATCAAATTCTCCCACATCATATAGCCTTTATTAATCATGATTTATAGTATCAACATAAATCAAAATAATGGAATTAAACTCACCTTTTTGACTTGGAAAAATCAGTAATACTTGATTTTTATGAATAGATGATGGAAATCTTGTTGCAACCTTGCTACCGTTTAGGATTGATTGAAATAAGTTTTTATTTTAGAATTTAGGGAATGAATTCACATTGAGATGGAGGAAGGAAGCAAGTTATTTGCATTGAGAAGGAGGCGAGAAGGCGGTTGTTGGCATGAGTTTTGTGGGAGAGCAATTGGGGTTCTCATCTAATTCAACTTGCATAGCTTACAACCCAATTTAGAAACTCCACTTGCATCCCAATTGAGCCCTCCTCCATTAACATATATTCCCAACTGAGAAGTCCCCATTAAATATAGATTTCATAATTATTCCAATTGGCCCAATTTACTAGTAAAAAAATTCCATATTATATAAATGCACTTTTCATCATATAAATAAACTTATTTCACTAAAAATTAATACCCTAGATGAATACTCACATGAGGAAAATATTTAATGGTTTAGATCTTCCAAAAACCTCTCATATCATCTTTAAATAATTTTTCTTTTTGGACATTCAATTACTGATTTTTATTGTGGCACATTGTTTACACACTATTTACCAAATTCACCAAATTGGTGAATTTTTCCAACTAATTCATTATCTTAGTTTCTTCCATACACTCATATGTTTACCCTAATTCCTCAATCTAAGCCATGGGATGAGTCTTACATCACAAGATGATCAATTTAAGTCCAATATTAGATAGCAAAATATATCAATTGCATAACTTTAAATTTCAACCATTAAACACCTTATTCTTCGATACATAATAATTTTTACATTAGATTTTAAAATTTAATTTTGTTACAATTTGGATAGTTATAGCATGTATAATATACTTATATTCATGTTTAATAATTCACCAATCTATATACATGATTTGCATAATTTTCTATAATCAATAGTAATGAAAATTAGGCAGCAACATAAGCATCAACTTACTTTTAACTTTCGACAGTAATATATCAATTAATACACCATAATCCATGTCCCATATAAACTAAATTTTAGTACAATTAAATCATCACATTTAATAGATATATAAGCAATTTTAATCACATCTAAATTATGTAGCAATTTGATCATTAATTAATATTCAAGATTTCCATAAAAATCCAATTTTAACTAAATACACATAATACACATATCATTGTAATAAATATCATTTGTCTCAAATATTTGGCACATATAGGGCCCGATTCATCAAAGGTGGTAAACATAAAAGTTGTAGCCTTTGTTGTGAATTTTTCAATGAATAAAAAATCACTAAATTCTGATTTCTTGTGAAAAAGTTATAGCCAAAACACTACAACCATCTCTAATTCAAGAGGCATCACTTTATGTGACCCATGAATAAAAATATAAGCTTAATTAAGAAATATAGTCAACATAAAAGTTATAATTATTGAAATTATCTGAACAATACAAAAAAAATCACCAATTTTGAGTTTGTAAGAAGAAGTTATGGTCAAAATACTAAAACTACTCTTGAAGAATAAAAATTTCAGAATTCACATTAAATTTCCTAATTTACATCATTAATCACCATGTTTAAACATCATGATAATCATCCTTGATCATGCTAAAATTAAATAGTAATTTGAAATTGATCAATGTACAAAAATTCAACAATATATAACTCATGTTTCAAGTAATAACTTGGTAGCAAGTTGATATATTTTGTCCACATCAACTGAGTATCAATTTGACATGATTTCTTAACAATCCTTATGATAGAAAAATAGTACCATTAAACAATTCTCATGATAGAAAAATAGCACCATTATTTCACAATAAAATTATTCATTACCTTAAATCCTAGAATATTACATTCCACTCCCTTACAAAAAGTTTCGTCCTCAAAATTTGAAGTCTCTCTTTCCAAGGAAGAATATCTAATTTTCATCATATCACTCTGACATATTAAACATTTACACATCAATTGAACTATATCAGTTCTCATCCTCTTCCACCACACTTCCACTATGCCACTCTGATATCATTATTAGATTCTCTGCTCAAGGCATAAATCATTACACTAGCCTTTTCTGCGTTTTGGTCTTCTTGCTTAGGTTTTTTTCCAACCATTTATTAAAATAATGCACACACCTCATTATTAAGTCATGCCCATCATAATCATTACAGTTCAAATTCACAATGCCTCATTAGAAATGCCTATTTTGATAACCATTGAACATGCATAGGAAAATTTACTTTCTTGATTCGACCACAATGAATTTCATAACTCCATCATTCCAATTCATAAGACAAATCATAAATGATATCGCATAACTCAATTGTGTTCAGGAAAATCATAGTATATATATATATATATATCATATAATACATATCCATAACTAGATGAATATATATAATGGAATCAACCAACACAACTCATGAAAATGCATGATTTTCTCACTTCATTTCATGCCACCCTTCATAAAGATCATTCCATCTCACTTACTATAAGATTAAGCAAAATCTCCTTAACTTGGATCACCTTTAAAATACATCTCAATGCGTGTGATCTCAAATACCTAGACACATAGGCTGTCTCATTCCCATTCAGTCCCACTCTAATTAATACACTACTAATGACATTGCTATACAAAGCTTTCCTCTGGCTAATTCCAAATTTCCATTACCTCCCCCATCATAGGGGTTTGTTCCATCTATATTCTTTCCTAGTGCTATCATTGCACTAGTTCAATGACATACAATCATTTCACATCACACACATTAACAATATATATTCATCTCATCAACCTAGGGTCTCTAATTTTATTCCCTAGGCTAAATCTTCCCCATTGTCATATAGGTTCATAAACTTGTATGAGGCATGTCATTCTTTTACTTATATCTAGTAGTCATTGCCATCACAATTCTGAGACTTACAAGCTCTGAATGTAATATCCCAGGATTTGAGGTAATGAATAATTTTATTGTGAAATAATAGTGCTATTTTTCTATCATGATAATTATTTAATGGTGTTATTTTTCTATCATGAGGATTGTTAGGAAATCATGTCAAATTGATACTCAATTGATGTGGACAAAATAAATCAACTTGCTACCAAATTATTACGTGAAACATGAGTTATATATTGTTGAATTTTTGTACATTGATTAGTGTCAAATTACTATTTAATTTCAGCATGATCAAAGATGATTATCATGATGTTTAAACATGGTGATTAATGATGTAAATTAGGAAATTTAATATGATTTTTAAAATTTTCATTCTTCTAGAGAAGTTTAAGTATTTTGACCACAACTTCTTTATACAAATTTAGAATTGGATAACTTTTTTGCATTCTTCAGATAATTTCAAGGAGTATAAATTTCATGTTAACTATATTTCCTTATTAAGCTTATATTTTGAGTCATGGGTCCTACAAAGTGATGCCTCTTGAATTGGAGATGGTTATAGTGTTTTGGCTATAACTTTTTGCGAGAAATCAGAATTTAGTGGTTTTTCATTCATTGGAAAATTCAAAACAAAAGCAAAATTTTTTGTGTTTACAACTTTTGATGAATTATCCCCCATATATGCCAAATATTTAAGATAAGTGACATTTATTACAATGATATGTGTGTTTAGTTAAAATTGGATTTTTATGGAAATCTTAAATGTTAATTGATGATAAAATTGTTGCCCAATTTAGGTGTGATTAAAATTGCTTATATAGCTATTAAATATGATGATTTAACTAGACAAAAATTTAGTTTATATGGGACATGGATCATGGTGTATTAATTGGCATATTACTGTTGCAAGTTAGAAGTAAGTTGATAATTAAGTTGCTGCCCAATTTTGATTACTATTGATTATAGAAAATTATGCAAATCATGTCTATAGATTGGTGAATTATTGACACATGAATATAAGTATATTATAATGTTATAACTATCCAAATTGTAATAGAAATAAATTTTAAAATCTAATGTAAAAATCATTATGTATCAAAGAATAAGGTGTTTAATGGTTGAGATTTAAAGCTATGCAATTGATATATTTTGCTATCCAATATTGGACTGAAGTTGATTGTCTCATGATGTAAGACTCATCTCATGGCTTAGATTGAGGAATTAGCATAAATATATGAGTGTGTGGAAGAAAATAATAAAACGAATTAGTCAGGAAATTACCCATTTGGTGAATAGTTTGGTGAATAGTGTGTGAAGTGTGCCACGGTAAAAATCGGTAATTGGATGTCCAAAAAGAAAAATTATTTGAAGATGATATGAGTGATTTTTGAAAGATCTAAACCATTAAATATTTTCCTCATGTGAGTATTCATCTAGGGTATTGTTTTGGTGAAATAAGTTTATTTATATGATGAAAAAAGTGCATTTATATAATATGAAAATTTTCTATCACTAAATTGGGCCGATTGGTATAATTATGAAATCTATATTTAATGGGGACTTCTAAGATAGGAATATATGTTAATTGGTGGGGAGCTCAATTGAGACACTAGTGGAGTTTCTAAATCAGGTTGTAAGCTACGCAAGTTGTATTAGATGAGAACCCTAACTGCTCTCCCACAAAACTCATGCCAACAGCCTCCTTCTCCCCTCCTTCTCAACACAAATAGCTTGCTTCCTTCCTCCGTCTCAATGTGAATTCATACCCCAAATTCTACAATAAAAATTTATTTCAATCAATCCTAAAAGGCAGTAAGGTTGAAGCAAGATTTTCATCAAGTATTCATCAAAATCAAGTGGACAAAATGGGTTGGAAGTGGACAGCAATATTGCTGATTTTCCAAGTCAAAAAGATGAGTTTAATTCCATTATTTTGATTTATTTTGATATTTTAAATAATGATTAATAAAGGCTATATGATGTGGGAGAATTTGATTTGAAAATTATGCAATTCAGTTGTAAAAGTCGAAGGTAATATTGGACCCTAGAAAAAGGGTATGAATTGAGTTATTTTGTGTGTGGTTTTCATATAAAATTTAAGGGGATTAATACTATAATTAAAATCCTAATTATTTTCATGAAATATGTGAAAACTAGGGTTGTTTACTTAGTTAAAGATGTGATGAATGTAATCCATGAATTTAACAATGATTTATGTGTTGTATGATAAGATTAATGTAGATTTATATTGGCATGAAAGATTAAATTGAAATCATGAAGTTAAGGGTTGTTTACTTTATGGAGATCATGTGGAACATTTTATGAATGATTTTTGATGATTAATGTATTTAATCATGTCAATAATGAAGTAGAATCATATGGAAACTTGACTAGGATGAATCATGTATGAGAATTTTTCAACAGGAAGGCAATTATGCAAAAGTTAGGGGTTGTTTTGGAAATAATGAAATTATCAAATTGTAAATTTAGAAACATGATAATTAGAATGATTATTACTTTAAAAGATGATGTATAAAGTGTAGAAACATTGAATTCTTGAATGGGAATGGAAAACCCTAGATTTGAACTTGGTTTAGGTGGTGATAATGTAAGGGATATTAATTTGCATAATTATAGCATGTAAATAATTTAATATGTTTTGATGAATGTAGGATTTGAGACTTGATTAAAAGAGTGGATTATTTTGGTTGCTTCGCATAGAAGGAAGAAATATAGATTTGTGAAGAATTGAGGTAAGTAGATTTTTCCCAAATTCATGCATGATTAGACATGATCTTGATACTGGCATATGGGCACCAAATTTTATCAATATTTGGTTTGAATACTATGTAATTGAAATTACAAAACCATTTTATATTTGGATTTGATCGCATGCACATTATATCATGAATTGAGTTTTTATTATATTATATTGTGATTCAATTTTTGGCCATTTGACATGAGTTGAGCATAGTATTGGCATGCATGTGGTTGAGTTATATGGCTAGATATATGATATATGCTGTGTAGCTTAGTGTATAGCCTATGGCTTATTGATTGCCTATGTAGCATGTATAGCCTCTGTGGCTGATTGGTTGCCCATGTGGCATATGGAGCTTATGTGGCTAGAATTGGTCTTGATGGACTGTGATAATAATATGTTGAGATTGGCATGGCATGATACTTAAGTGATATTGAATTGTAGTTGTGAGTTTGATACAATTGAATTCCTCAGTAGATATGGTTGGTGTTGGTGAACCTGTTGTGATCCCCGTGGAGCGATAAGGGCGGGGCACTCCTGGGACTTTGCTGGGGTGGTGAATTCCCGGCACTGCAAGAGGTGGACTTGGTAGGCTTCTAGCCAGGGATACAGGGATGGACCATCTGCACATCAAAGAGGGGGAGAGTGATTTCTTTTTCTTTAGTAAGTCCTGATAATGATGCATTGATAAAGTATATATTTTGATAAGGATATCATAATGATGTCATTGTACATGAGTCTTGGTTATGAGTGTGACTTAATGGTAATGATGTATTTGGAGAGTATGTATGATCTTAGTAAGTTAGGTTCTAAAAATAAAGGCATATGTATTGTGGGCATGGGTACATGTTGCATTGTCTTGACATTTAGCATACTATGGATTTATACATTACTTAGATTAAGTATATGTATTTGAGCATGCTTTTCTCTTTGATTATTTCCTTATAGTTTTTCGCTTTGCCAAATTACTGAGTTTACCTGGACTCACACCATTTTATCACCATTTTCAGTTGACAAGCCAAATAATGGAGCCCAACAAGGGTTGACACTCATGACTAAGTGTAGGGGATAACCTCTATGATGTATGGATGAATTAAAATTTGGAATTCATACGTGTATATGACATCTAATGTGTATAAATTTGTAATTAGAAAGGTTTCAATTCTTAAGGTGTATTGGGTACATATGATGTAGTTATATTAGCATGTCATCATGTGGATTATACCTATATACTTTTCTTATAGGTCTGGTTGTGCCTTGCCATTACAATGCAGCTTACCTTATGATTCTGGGCAGTGTGGGTGTTTGTGTGTTAATTATGATAGTAATGTGATGTGAGAATGAAATATAGTGTTGTATAGGTTTAGAAACCCTTATCTTTCAAAGGAAACTCTGTTGAATTTTTGATAGAACTCTTCTCCAGGATAAAAATAGTAAAAATACATAAGCCCCTAAGTGGGCTGTTACATACATCTAGATCTTCCTCCAACTCAAGGAGAGTTTGCTTTGCAAGTGACTCTTAAGGTAACCCTTCTCATACTTTACCTATGCATGAGACTCATAGGGAAGAAGAGGAAGTTAACATGAATTGGGAGGAAGAAGGTGCCAAGGCAAAGTTTGACCCCAGAGACTTGCCTGCATGTTAATTTAGTGGGGAAGACCACATGTTTAAATTTTTACATTCATGCTTGGTAGACCAATACATGTACAAAAGAAGATAGACATGGATTTTCTTGATCATTGTCGATCAGATATTCGAGCAATGATCAATTACCATGCGATGAGCTCCTGGAATATGATGTAGCCATCTATAAAGAGTTAATACTCATCTTGTACTTCAATTGGAGACCTGAGGACCATGTATCTATGGTAAAGGGGGTAAAGATGAAATTTGGAACACATTTGCATCTCTAGAAAGGCATCTTGGGGAGATGTTAGGAGTTCCATATGAGGAAGATGAAGATGAACATACAAAGTAAGACATCTTTGATAGATTATCATAGGGGCAATAGGGGACTAAAAATAACTGTGTATGCATACATAAGGACAAAAGACCTCACCATAGAGGCTAGGATGTTGAGAAAGGTGATGGAGGCAATATTGATATGTAATCTTGGAGGGACAAAGCAAGTAACTACTTATGAGGCAACACTACTATGGAAGATCTACACATACTAGAGAGTTAGCATTCCTAATGCTCTATTTCATGCATTTAGCTACATGCCTCTAAGAATATATCATGTTGTGCCCTATGGTGTGTAGATGATGAAGATCTTTGAGAACTTCCAAGTGCTTATGATAGGAGAGTCTTGCTTGCATGTCTCAATCCTAAAGAAAGACTGGGTTGGAGAAACACAACTTAAGAAAATGCAAATAAGACAAGCAAACTAGTTGGCTAATTAGAATGCCAAGTATGAGGTTGAAAGGGAAGAAGAAGAAGTCACTAAATAGGAAGAACGAGAAGAGTGGGCATCCTCCTAGGGGGAGGAGGTCTTGGTCCCCTTCTAAGGTAGCTCAAGAGAGGAGGTAAATTGAGCTTTCAAAATTTTTTGGCCAAATATAAAATCAATATGTTACAAAGAATAAGGAATAAATCATGTAGCACCATACACAATTATTTTTATAGAGGTTTGGCCCACAACACGGTACCTACTCCTCTCTTTGAGTTAGTCTCACTCACTGCACTTAGGTTCCATTAATCACCAAATGGTTTTACAAGCTCACCAACAACTTATACACATTGGTTTCCAAAGCTCACTAATAAACTTTTACACGTTGGTTTTCAAAGCTCACCAACAAATGTATATATATTAATTGCCAAAGCTCACCAACTAACTATATAAGATTAGCAAGCCCCTTGCTTGCTATCCCAAACAATAATAGTTGTACAAAGAAAATGCCTTTAATATGCAAATTTGTATAGAATTAAATTGTAATAAAAGTAAATGTATTGCAATAAATACAAAGAATTTTAGACTCCCTTAAACTATTGTAGAGAATAATCTTTGAATGCATATTGCTTTTTGGCACTATGGAGTTGAAAAAAAACTTAATGTCTGAGTAAATGCTCTATAAGATCTTACATGTCTAACTTGTCTAACTTCTCTAACTTATCAAACTTGTTTGAATGACATCTCTTTACTCCTTTTAAAATGATTTTGAAAATCTTTTCATTGGAGAAGACAATGTTCATTAAATGCGAGCAATTGACAGGATTTTCTGCCCATTTGAAATGATCTCGTAGGTTCTTTAGTGTGAAGGCTTTTTTCCAATGTCCGGAATGAACAAGCATGTTCGCAGCTAAGATTTCAAACTAACTTGAACTATTTATCTTGTGTCTGTTTTCATTCAGCTATGTCCGAATATGAGTTCTTATATCCAAAGATAAGATTTCGGACTGACTTGAATGGTTTATCTTGCAACAGACTTCTTTCAGCTATGGTTGGAAATAAATTGTTGAGTTTGAAGGTGAGTCACTGGGTCTAGAGTTAAATTTCATACTTAAAAGTGGTAAAAATTATTCCTGACCACACAACTGAACTCAGGCTAAGTCTAGAGCTGTGTTGGCAAAGTCTGGAGTTAAATTTTTGACTGACTGACTCTAGCAACGACAGAGTCCGTAGCTTGGTTCTAAGTTCAAAAAAGCTTATTTAGTGTTTGAGTTTGCTTCTATGTCTAGATTGCTTTCACAATTATCAAACTTGGTTCTGTTTTGTTTGGATTAGTTCTACTTGGTCAGAATTTGGTCGCATAATGTCCCAACTTGCTTGATTCTAGGTTCCTTTTCTCCTTTTGAAACCTTTTTTTTATTCGTTCTTGGGCATTTGTTTGATTTTCTTTGGTAGTGATTTGAGAATTTTTTTGAAGTGTTTTAAACACTAATCTTCAAAGTTTCAGTGCAATTCTTTTTCTTTTGAAGCTTGTCTATGATACCTACTATTTCCTTTGAGCATTTACATTTTGTTCTTTATAAATTTGTTCATCTTGTCTCTGATATGAGTATGCACTATCCACATGAATTACTTCCTTGATGTAATGTTCATTAGTGCACACTCCGGAAATATTAATTAGTGGCTTAAAATGTTCACTCATGTGCTGTTACTCATCATCAAAACTTGATTATCTATACATATTCATCATCAAAATTAATCCAATTAAAATGGTAAAATGGGTTTGGTTCAACAATCTCCCCATTTTTGATGATGATAAAACATCTAAGTTTACCTTCCAAACAGATAAAACATAAATGTATATGGGAACTAAACAAAATTAATTCATTCAAAACGAAACATACATAGCTCTCCCTTATAACATGCATCCATATTACGAATCAAAGATATATCAAATGCATACATAGCTCCCCCCTTAATAAATGCATTATTCATATAGTTATTGTCTCCCTTCTATAACACATGCATACATTTTCTCCCTTTATGTTTAAACATATTTCATCAAACATACAACTTATCCTTTTTTTAATTCTATAACTTCTCCTCCTTTTTGTCATTATCAAAAAGGCACATAGAAAGAATGTAAATGCAAGAAAATACTCAAAATGAATATAAAAAGACTTTTCATTTCATTTCAAAACAAATAAAGTTACAAATAGATATACGCTTATATTGATTTTAGTACAAACAGTGTTAATCTATTAGTGAAAAGTGCAATAGGGATGGGGTAGATGGAAGAAAAGGTGGGGTAGAGAGATTGAGGTAGAGCCCAATTATGATCCGTTGATCAAGTTTGGAATCATATATAGGCATGCATCCATTACTTTGGGAAGGTCACATCGGTGGAGCCAAAGTTTTGGATAGGGGAGAAGGGGGTTGCAGCTAGTGTTGCTTCCCCCTCCTAGTCTTTAGCCTCCAAAGATGGTAATGTTGGAAGTAGGGCCTTTGGACTCGCATGAAGATAGTTCTTATAATCTCCAAAGAACATAACATCTCTTGTAGATATTCATTTAACCCTCTTTTCTTCTTCTTTGGAGACATCATGAACTTCATCAAGGCTATCAGAAGAACTATTTCCAATCCAAAACATTCAATAACTTCTTTGCTCATGTTTCTTACTCTCGAGAAATTTTCCTCTACACATTTTCTACTACCATTTTTTCTCTCTCTATTTTCTTCCATTTCACCAACTTGCTTTTCTTTCTCTTTTACTCTTACCTTGATAGTGAATGGATGGGGATGAATTAAATAGATGTGACTATAATAGTAAGGCAGTTTCTATGTAGTCCTATGAGGTTCTAGCATATTCTCGAGGGAATTTAGAATGAATGTTTGCTAAATATGGTTAAAGGATAAGCTTTCCAATGAAGATTGTTTAATTCCAGTGAGAAAATGAGACTTTGCCTCGTAAATGAAGGTTAAGCACTTTGAGGAAGATAAACAATAGGACTAGTATTTTGGACACAAAAATAATTTGGTTTAGTCCGGAATCATAATTTCGGACATAGATAACTATGACTGGAAATATGGTTTCGAACAAGGGCTGGATATTATGAAGTAAAGTTTCATAATGTCCGAAAGTGTGTCCTAAAAGCTATGTCTGAAATATTCTAAGTAAAGCTCAACATCTCAAAACATGTAGATATATCATTATCAAACACAAAGATTATGCTTTCAAAGCATATAAACACATTCATAATGAGATGATCAAGAATATAAGCATTATGTAAATAGATCTATCACTTCTAATTTTCTTGTAATCATACAAAAATTATCCTCTAGGATTGATTTAATCAGAATGTTTGCTAACTATTTTTTAGTTGGTACTAATTCTAAATAGATATTGTGATTATGGACATGATCTCTAATAAAATAGTGCCTAATTTCTATATGCTTAGATCTAGAATGCATAACAGGATCCTTAGTCAGATTTATAACACTGGTATTGTCACATCAAATGGGCATATCAACAAATTTCAAACTATAATCACCTAGTTGTTGTATCATCTAGAGAATTTGTGCACAACAACTTCCAGTTGCAACATATTCAGCTGCGATAGTTGATAATGCAACAAATGTCTGCTTCCTAGAGAACCATGATATAAACATGCTTCCATAAAACTAAACATCCCTAAGGTACTCTTCCTATCTACTCTATAACTAGCAAAACTAGCATTAGAGTACCCAACTAACTCAAAATCTAAACCTTTTGGATACCATAAACTAAGGTTTGAAGTGTCCAAGAGGTATTTATAGATTCTTTTAATAGTAATAAGATATGATTCTTTACGATCTGACTAAAATTTAGCACGTATACATATAATAAACATAATATCTGGCTTAGTAGCAGTAAGATACAATAGAGATCCTATCATACTTCTGTAAAGTCTTTGACAAATAGATTTACCTTTTTTATCCTTGTCTAATTTGATGGAAGTGCTCATTGGAGTTCCATACCTTCTTCCATCTTCAAGTTTGAGTTTCGTCAATAGTTCCTTTTATGTATTTAGCTTGGTAGATGTAAATTTTCTCTTTCAACTGCTTTACTTGTGATCCCAAAAAGAAGTTTAATCCTCCCATCAAACTCATTTCAAATTCTCCTTGCATTAAATTAGAAAATTCTTGACAAAGATTTTCATTAGTAGCTCCAAATATAATATCATCTACATATATTTGAACAATAAGAATGTCATTCATAGCATGCTTAATGAGGAGTGTGTTATCTAATTTACCCCTTGAGAAACTTTTCTCAATTAAAAATCTACTTAGCCTCTAATACCATGCTATAAGATCTTGTTTCAATCCATATAAGGCTTTCTTGAGTTTGAATACATGGTTAGGATCATGAAGATATTTAATTTCAGGAGGTTGTTCCACAAAAACTTCTTCATTAATGAATCTAATCAAAAATGCATATTTAACATCCATCTAGTAAAGTTTAAAATTCATATAAGATGAAACTACCAACAACATTCCTATGGCTTCTATCCTAGCAACAAGGGTGTATGACTTATCAAAGTCTACTCCTTCTTGACAGTACCCCTTTGCTACTAATCTTGCCTTATTCCTCACTACTAATCTAGATTCATTAAGTTTTTTCCTAAAGACCCATTTGGTTCTTATAACTGATTGATGGTCAGGCCTTCGAACTAAAGTCTGTATGTCATTTCTTTTAAATTGGTCCAATTCTTCTTACATATATAAAATCTAATTCTTATCTTCTAATGTATAAAATTGCCACATATTTTTGATAAAATGATCTAGTCCTAACTCTATTGTACGCATAACAAATTACTTAATTTTTAGGATAAGCATGTATGAATCCTCCATATCTAGGAAGTGAAGAATTACATCCCTCATTTACCTCACTTATGGATGATTCAAATTATTTGTCTACTATATCCCTCGTAGTTTCTATCTGTGGAGTTTGTTTATCTTAATTTTGCAGATTCATTCTCTCCACGTTTACTGTGCTTCTATTTGTTTTATCATCAAAGTCACTTATTCTTCTTCAACAGTTAGTAGTTTCATCAAACTTAAAAGGATAGACTCTTCTATAGCTCTACTACTCAAATAGTAGATTCTAAATGCTTTGCTAATAATAGAATAGCCAAAGAATATCCTTTCATCAGATTTGCTATCAAATTTTTTAAGGTTTCCTTTTCCATTATTAAGAATAAAACATTTTTAGCCAAAAGTATGAAAATATGATATATTAGGCTCTTACCATAATACAACTCAAATGGAGTTTTGTTGAGTATTGGCCTAATATGAATTCTATTGATAACATAATATGTGGTATTCATAACTTTAGCCCAATAATATTGTGGTAGATTGTATTTACTCAACATGGTCCTCACCATTTCATGTAAGGTTCTATTCTTCCTTTCAGCTACTCTATTTTGCTAGGGTGCTTATGGTGCAAAGAAAGTTTGAAAGATCCCATTATTTTCATAATAGGTTGTTAACTTATGGTTTTGTAGTAGCATGAACTGGAAATGGCAAAGCAAATTTTATAGCTTAACGAATGTTCTAGTTCGGGCAGCACAAGCAGGGAACAAAAAGACATCCTCAAGCCAACAAAGGCAGCAATCTCTGCTCATCTTCCTAAGTCCAGCATGATCCAAAACTACCTTACGATCAGTCGCTATCAACAGCTT
>JAYJMB010065369.1:0-25409 GCA_036873735.1 Pouteria campechiana
ATCGACCCGGCAAAATTAGCAAAACTTTACAATAACAAAAATTTACATTTGTAAAATTTTCCAGGGCCTTACAATATTTAAGTCTCCAGATTGATATGAATAGTGAGTCTAACACCCTATGTTGCAGTGAGCATTCTTATACTAATCACAGGTACAAAGTATGCGACTCACAAAGATCATGTCCATACACCATCATGCCTACCACAAGCATCACATTCATAGCATGCATTGCTATTGAAGCACATGTGTTCCAAACACCATGCATACCACACCCCATTCTAGAGATACAATCATCATGTCATTCATGCATATCATATGCACCCTCATAATGCATCTACCATGAAATCAATAAATAATGTCAAAACACATAGAATACCATAAAATCAGTATATTCCCAAACGAATATCTTCCATCATGCAAAATTTAAAACACTATCTCATTAATTCATTTATAATGTACATTTCACCACCAATTTATTTATTTCTCAATTTAACACATTAATTCCACAAAACATACAAGGGAGGAAGAATATGCACTTGTATCTCTTGTTCAATTATTTCAATCAATTATCTATCTATGAAACTCCATAGTTTCATCATTTCTCATATTCATTATTTGTGCCACCCAAGCACTTTTATACTTGTGTTGTTATCATCCACATCTTAGGGCATACCTTTCCCTGAAACATTCATGCTTCAACTCATATGGGCATGTTTTCTAACTCCTTCAATAACCATTGCCATGATGATTCTGTAGCCTGTCACATACCATACCATACTCTAGCTCTAATACCACCTGTAACGCCCCACCCTCCCAAGGCTGTTACTCCATTTTATATTGCAAATCAACTATAATCAAACCATGACTTTTCCACTTCCAGAGTGGGGTTACTCTGATATTATTTTCTAGTTTATCTAAATTTGTTTAGATAATCGAACAGAGTTTCCCTTGTAAATAGGGTTGTCCACCTATGTACAAGCATTCATCACTCATAATAATACAACTTTTCAATTAAAAAACATCAAACAAGAATTTATACACTTCAATAGACCTCTATTCATCCACACCATACTCGTATCACTCCATAGGTTCCTCCAGGACTGCGTTTGCATCATGATGGCAATGAATGTGCTCCTCCACCATACAACTTCTAACCACATCTATCCACCTGCACAAATGTACAATGATATGCCCATAATTTACAATTATAGAAAATTTCCAATCATGGATATACAAATACTATAGTATAGAAAATCTTAAAGGATAATACAAAATTGGATCACGTTATACATATCCATCATGATCCAATTTTGTATTATTCTTTAAGATTTCCCGCACTATTGAATTTCTATATCCATGATTGGAAATTTTGTATGATTATAAATTATGGGCATGTCATTGTATTTTCATGTATGTGGATAGATGTGGTTAGAAGTTATATGGTGGAGGAGCACATTCATTGCCATCATGATGCAGCCGTAGTCCTGAAGGAACCTGTGGAGTGATATGATTGTGGTGTGAATGAATAAAGGTCTATTGAAGTGTATAAATTCTTGTTTGATGATTTTTAATTAAAAATTAGTGATGAATGCTTGTACATAGGTGGACAACCCTATTTATAGGGGAAACTCTGTCCGATTATCTACAGAAATTATATAAACTAGAAAATGATATTAGAGCAACCCTACTCTAGAAGTGGAAAAGTCATGGTATGATCATAGTGGATTTTCCATGTAAAAGGAAGTAACAGCCTTGGGAGGGAAGGGCATTACAGAAGTGAACTTTAATATTTTGATATTGTTAATTATTTGGTTAAAAAAGTTTTTAATCCTTCACAGGAAAGCAGGAGGTTGCTGTCTATAACAAAACACTGCTTTTGGGTTGATCCAATTCTCTTTAAAATATGTCTAGATCAGATCATTAGACATTGTGTACCCAAGGATGAATAGTAAAGCATTTTGAAACATTGTCAGACATTCAGCTGTGGAGGGCATTTTAGAGGGAAGAAGACCGCTCTCAAAGTTTTCCAATATAGTTTTTACTACCCAACTATTTTTGGGGATGTTCATGCCTTTTGTGCAATGTGTGATAGGTGCCAGATAATAGGTAACATTGGTAAACAAGATGAAATGCCACTCATAGTTAATCTGGTTATTCAATTATTTGATTTATGGGGCATTGATTTCAAGCACATTTACACCATCCAATGGGAACATGTACATTCTTCTTGTTGTTGATTATGTGTCTAAGTGGATTGAGGTAATGGCCACTAAAACTAATGATGCTAATGTTATACTAAAATTTTTGAAAGATAGAATTTCCTCTAGGTTTGGCACTCCAAGAGCAATCATTACTTATAGAAGAACTCATTTTTGCAATAAGGTATTTGCAGCTTTAATCCACAAACTTCAGGACAAGTTGAAGTAATAGACAGATCAAAGCAATATAGAGAGGATAGTAAACACCTCAAGGAAAGATTGGATAATGCAGTTGAATGATGTACTTTGGGCATATAGGATTGCATTCAAGACCCCAATAGGAATGAGTCCTCATACACTTGTCTTTGGAAAAGCTTTCCATCTGCTGGTGAAGTTAGAGCACAAAGCATACTGGACAATAAAGAAACTAAACTTTGATTTGTGGAAGGCAAGTGAAGAGAGAAATCTTCAACTGAATGAACTAGAGGAGTTGAGAGATGAAGCTTATGAGAATGCAAAGATTTATAAGGAGTGATTTGATCTTCCTTAGCATTCAGTTTAGTTAGTTGTTCTCTTTTCTCTAGTAGGATATATTTTTTTAAGTAGTGATTTGATGTTTTTTTGCAAAAGAAAGAAATCTATTTTTAGAATGAGCATAGAAATTACAATAGATTACAGATGATGTTTCAAGTGTTATAACTGCCAGAAATTTACAAAGGATATCAAAGTAATTTTAGAAGGAGAGGATTAAAATGCACTTCATTCGGGGAAGCCATGAACTTAAAATTTGGTCATTATTTTACAATGAAGACAAAGTTTGGTTTAAGTTGGGGGATATTTAGAGATTTATATTTAGATTTTAGATTTGTATTTTTAGATTTGCATTAGTTTATTTTTGAAAAAAAAATTCAGATTTGTAGTCAATTTAGTTTGGAATTTTTTTCCAGAATTTAGGTGTATATTTTTAAGGAGCAACTATTTCTAATGACTTAGCCAAGTAAAACTAAGAGCAATTATGCTAACATGCTAAAATTGAATAGGTTAGATTCATTTTCTTTTAATAATCAAGTGACATACGCTAAGTTTTTTATTACCATTGCAAATGATTTAGAAGGAAGGATAGATGTTATATTGTGATTTATTGATTCTTATGATAAGTCCTTTTTCATGACTGATGAAAATTTCATTGAGCACATCACATCATGTAATGCAAACTTTATGCTGATTAGTTGATGATGTTGTGAATTCAGTGACATATTTTGGTTGATACAAGTATGCTAGAACTTGTTTGATTATCCCTCAAGGTGAAATCCTAGATAACATGTTTACTTGGAAGTAATTGAAGCGTCCTTTGATCAGTTTGAGCCTTTCAAGCTAACCTATTATATTCATTGTCACTAGTGTCCCCATTGAGCTTTAATGAAAGAATGTTATATGCAAAACATATAAAAGACCACCAGTCAACTTTTCTTTCTTTAGCCTTATCATTCAGTCCCTTTCAGTTTAAAAAACCATGCTAGACCTATGACCAAGTCAGTTGTGCCCCACCACGCTAGGCTTTGCCACGCCAGTTGCATTCCAGTGGCTATAGCTTAGTTTTTGACAAGAAGAGGGAGAGAACTTTTGAGCGAGAGAGAGAGAGAGATGTATTGCTTTTGCTAGAGTTCATCTTCTTCTAAGGCCAAACTTCGCTGAAACGTTCTTAGAAGACAGACTCTACTCAGGCATTTCCACTTTCTAAATATAGACTCTCTTCTTCCTCCTCCTTGAACTTTCTATTGAACCATGTTAACTAGCTTGATTTTGATGATGAATATTCTTAACCAAGTATATTTTGATGATGAGCAAAGACATGAGTGAAACATTAAGGTACTAACAATTTGTTCTCAAGTATGTTGCAGAAATATTAACTCACACTCAACTTGAGAATTACCTTTATGATGATAAAAGGAAGATATAGTAAATGCTCTTTCAAAATTTAGTATATAAATTTCACATATACTTAAATCAAGAAAATAGAAATTCTTAAGTGTTAAAGAAATGCTTTGGAACAAACAGAAGCAACTTCAAAATCATTTTAACATGTTTCGAAGCAAATTAGATTGCTTCACAGACTTCTCAACGAACTTTGGAGAAAATGGTTAATACTTCAAAATTGTCATAACATGGCTCAGAGACATTCAGACAAGTGTCAGAGATCTAACAGTAAACTTCGGAATAAATCAATCGAGGCTTCAGATAACTTTCTAAGTAAACACAACAAGTTTTAGAGCAAATTGGAAAGCCTTAGAGACATTCAAGCACACTTTGGAGTAAAATGGAAAGCTTCGGAATTGTTACAATGCATTTCAGAGTTGTTATAGAGATACTTCGGACAAGTTTCAAAGTATCATAGCATACTTCAGAGATGATTGCAAATCTTCAAAGAAAAATGTAAGATAAGCTTCGGAATTCTCACAATGAGTTTCAGGGCTATCATAAGCACACTTCAGAATTTTTTTTTGGCTTTGGAAGTGTTATAGCGTACTTCGAAGATAAGCAAGAAAGCTTCGGAATTGTCAAGTATGCTTCAGAGTGAACAGATATACTTAGGAGAACTTGGAGTCACATTTTGGAGTAAATTCAAGTATACTTTGGAGTAAATAGACATGCTTTGAAGATGTTAAACAAAGCTTTGGATTACTTTTTTGAAAGCATTAAAAGTTAAGATAATCCAAATTTCTCTCTATAAAGAACTGTCGCAACTAAGAAAGATTATAATCACTTCGGAGAATCTGAACAAAATAAATTAGATTATCCAAAATCAGTCAAGACACTATCTGTCCACTCGTCTCTTCAGAATATCTAAAGAACCAACTTCGGAGCATTTGATATAAAAGTGAACATTTGGAAAAGTCAATGACAAAGTTGCAGACTGATACTAGATTGCAACAAAGTCAGATGTCAGACAAAAGATAAGGTAAAGAAAAACAATTTTTGAATGTTTGATTATCCGCCAAAGTAGGCAACAGAAAAATCTCTCTTAACCTATAAAAGAGAGATTCAGAAGCAAAAGAAAACAAACTCTTGAATATCACTGATCATTGCTAAAAATACAAAGAGCATTCAAAGTCTTCCTTCAAAGTTCAACTCCAATGGCTACATCTCTGTCAAAAGCTCTCAAAGTCTAAATCTCTTCTCAATTAAGGAGTTTGAATCTTTTAGTCTTATCATTTATTTATTTACTTAGAATTCTGAATTTATGTATAAGTCAGCCTAAGTAAGAGACATTAATCTATACACTTCGATTTAGTGTTTGGCAACACAAGCAAAGTGCTTAGTGTTTATGTATTGAAATAAGCAAGTAGGGAACTTGCTAAAAGGATATAAGTTTGTTGGTGAGCTTTGGAAAACCAACAAGTTGTGAAAGTTTCTGGTTAGCTTGAAAGACCAATAAATTGGTTGGTGAGCTTGTTGTAAAATGAATAATTGATCAAGTTCATCAAGGTATTAGTGGAACCTGAGATCATTGAAGGAGACTGACTCAAAGAAGTGGAGTAGGAACCCAAGAAGGGCCAAACCATTATAAAAATCTTGTGCTATGTATTGTGCAATCTATTTTACTTACTCATTCAGCACTTTAATTATCTATTTTGGCCAAAAGTTTTAAAACCTCAATTCTCCCCCCCCCCCCCCTCTCTTGAGCTACCATTGTATAAGGGACCAACAGTTTCTTCTTCTTCCATAATAGCGAAGGAACTTGGATTTTATTTTATTTCATCTTAAGGCAATTGCCTCATTGTTCTAAGACCATCATGGCCATCTCATCTAGCTTTGTAGAAAACTCTACCATGGTATACAACAGTTTCTTCTACTTGTGATGTGGTGGGTTTACTACTCCAAGAAAGCCAACCATTAGAACTTTGTGGTCTCTCGAATGAGAAGTATCAGACCATAATAAAATCCATCTTTTTGGGTTTCACACTTTTACAAACATTAATGAACTTCATTGATAGATTCCATATCAAACGTTGAACAAAAGGATCTTACATTTATGATAGACTTTTGACTTGAGTAAAAATGAGGAAGATGGCCACTTTTGGTAAACTCTCTAAATTTACTAATCTCTTGACCATAAGATTAGATTGCGTATTAGTAGAGCTAAAAACTTAAGTGGACCCCACATGGAGATGGGGACCATGGATCATGGAGATGATGATGGGCCTCACCTGTCATTTCATATTATCCAAATAAGAAGTCAGGGATAACTACTAGTTGTAACTGTGATTAGACTTAATTTCAGATAATTAAGTTAATTCACACTATCCAAGTTGTCAAACCCTTTCAGTCCATACAAAACCATCATTTGTAACCTGGATCTATGATCTCTCACAGGTTAAATAGCAGAGATTGCCCGCTTTTGATTTTCCATAGAATATTGGAAAATACCACTCACCAACTCATTCAAAAGCTTAAGTCTAAGACTGAGTCATTGAGTCATGACTCACTGAGTCAAACCTTAGCAAATACTATTCATCAACTCGCTCAAAAGCCTAAGTCTAGGACCAAGTCACTGACTCATGACTCACCGAGTTACTGAATCATGACTCACTAAGTCAAACCTTAGCAAAACCACTTCAAATGAGTTAGATCCATTCATCCTGGTCTCATTCTTCCTAAGCTTCTCATGGGCAATAAGAGAAAGCTGAACCAAACCTAGGTCACCTATTTTCTTCTTATCTCTTTCAGGTCTAAATATAATAGAGATCACCTGGTCCTAAGTCCTTCCGAGATATTCTAGTTGGGTCATAAATCACCTACTGTCTCTATGGTTTCTTACAGTCTAAATAATAGAAATCACCTAGTCTTGTTTCCACCCGAGACAAACCAACTAGATCAAAACATCCATTCTTTAGGTTGACCCAATGTCTAGCAACCCAGTATAGAGTTATGTCATCCTATCAGCTCACGGGCTTGAGGTGACCTGCTAAATATCAAGACATCGCAATGTACTCGGTGATCCCAAAGATAGCACATATTTATTCTAAGAGAAAGTGTGTTTTATTTTTGGATCTCTAAGATGCATTGTACTTTTCCTTTTAATTAAAAATTTTCTCCCATTGTGGAGATGTAATTAGGACCACTCATGGTTTGGGATGTGAATATGTAATTTTCTGATATACACAGCAAGTGTAATCAATTAAGGCCAATTAATAAAAATGATAATTGTCTATTCCAATATGACAAATCATCATGTTGTTCCCTTTTTTTTCTCTCTTTTTGTACTTATTACAGCTTTCCACAACATATACTATTTCCTACATTATTGTAAACAATATATTTATTCAACTTAAATACAACTTCAAAACCTTTGTCACACAATTGACTTATGCTTAAAAGGCTACATAATATACATGATGATATCCATACTTGAAATACTTAGCATTCCTATTCATCTTATTATTCATTGATTATTGTTTCCAAAAGTTACTCTACCTTTATCCTTAAAAGACAAACTTTTGAACAAATGCTTATTTCTTGTCATGTAACCATTATCAAGGTACCAACTAGATTTTATTCTCGAAGTCAAGCATACTTGAAAAAGAAAAAGTCAAGTCTTTGGTACCCATATCTTGGGTCCATGATTGTTAAGTATGAAAGTAGTTTGTTTAGGCACCTAAACTAATTTTATCCCATTGTTTTGTAATCTTCTTACTTTACAATTATAAGTAACATGCCCAAATTTGTTGCAAAAATAACAGTGCCCTTTTTTAAAGTTGAAAGTTTTTCTTCTGAAATATGTAATAAGATTCTGACGATTTAAACATTTGTTCTTTGTCTGATTGATCATATTTTTCAAAGAAGTACAACACAATTTCAACTTTTGGTTTTCATTCAACATCTTCTTTGAGTCATTTTTCAGAAGGTCATTTTCAAATTTCAATTTTGAATACTCATCAAAAAGAAGATTAAATTCTAGTTGAATTCTTAGTATCACTTCTTTTTGAATTTGAAACTCCTTTTTCAACTTTGTATATTTTTCAGTTATTAACTTTGATTCATCAAGAAGTTCAGTATGTTCTTTTTGCAATTCAAACAAAAACTCATCATAACTTATCTCATCTAAAGCGTCACTCTCTTTTTCTTCATCTTCATGTGCCATTGGACCAATATGAAACTCCTCACTTTTAGATTCAGAATCCATAGAGATAGATGAGTTACTGTCACACCAAGCTCCAAAATTCTGAGATATCTAGTTCCTCTTTCGATCCTTTTTGATAGATGGGCATACTCTCTTTATATATGTCCATTTTTGTCATGGTTATGACATATGAGTTCCTCTTCTTCCTTTTTGACTAAAGTTTCAATTTTGAATTTTTTGTTAGCTCTCTTATTCTACACTCTTTGAGCTACTGCAAATCTATTCTTCATCTTTTTATTTCTTTGAAGAAATTTTTTGAATCAACGAGTGAGCATAGTAATTTTCTTATCTTCTTCACCTACATCAAGATTAGATTGATTAGAACTAGCTGTTAGGCCTACAATTCTCTTACCTTTTGATTCAGTCTTATTCTTCTTGATGACATGCTGATGTGATAATAGCGATTCCATCAACTCATCAACCTTTAACTTTGAGATGTCCTTTGTTTCTTCGATAGTCGTCACTTTTGTTGTCCAAGGTTTAGGTAAAGATTTGATTATTTTCTAGACTTATTCCTTCCTAGTAATCTCTTTTCCAAGACCTTTCAAAGCATTGACAATCTTGGTAGACCTATGATTCATCTCAGTAATGGATTCATTAGGAAGCATTGTAAATAGTTTATAATCACTCATTAAAAGATTCATTCTTGTATCTTTCATTTGTGATGTCTCTTCATGTGTAACTTGAAGTTTCTCACATATGTCTTTTGCAGTTTTACAAGTTGACACTCTTTCAAACTCAGCTTGAGAAATAACACATTATAACAAGCTTTTGTTGGTTCCCTAAGTATAGCTTAACCCAAGAGGGGAGGGGTGAATTGGGAATATAAAAATTCAGTGCTTAACCCCTGTTAGACCATTTCCCTCTTTTTGTGCTTGTGTTTTTGTGATGCAAAGTGAATGATAAAACTATAAAGTGTATGAAGGATAAAGCAAGTAAACAAACACATACAAACAACATAATTTTTATAGTAGTTCAGGAGCCCCATCCCTATATCCACTCTTCCAAGAATACACACTCATTGTGTCTTGGATTTCACTATATCTCATACAATTGAACTACAATGGTGTCCCCGGCACTCTCCTAGATTCCAACTCTAAGAGGCATAAACAAGTGTCCTTGACACTCTTCTAGATTCCAGCTCTAGGGGGCATAAACTAATATTTCTAACACTATTCTAGATTTTAACTCTAGGGGGCATAACTCTGGTTTCATGAGCTAACTAGAAACTCTACCTTTGCAACTATTTTGTATATATGAATATGCCTCTGTCTAGGCTGATGAGTATACACTGTTAAAGCACTAATAAAATGATAACACATTAAGCATATTAGAGTGATTTCAAACTCCCTTGATATAGTGTTGATGTAGTATTGAAGCTCTTTGATCTTAGCAACTCATGGAGTGAAAACACTCGGAGGACTTGAATGGGTTTCTTGTTGATAGATTCCCCTTTGTCACTTAGAACCCTCAAGCTCCTTGATGATCCTTTGGGAGAACTTGATCTTTGAGTAAATCCTTATAGCACATAGGATCTTTCTTGGATATATTGAAGAAGTAGGTCTTGAATGGATAAACAAAATGAAGCTCTTGAATGATATTTGAAGGTTAAAGCTCTTGGCCTAGGGATGCAAAGATTTGTGGAAGGTGTTAGGCTCAATCCCTTTTACTTCTTCAACTCCTTGCTCTCTTTAAAATGTCCCAACATATCTGCTTAAATAGCTCTTCTCAAAAATCTGACCATTGGAGAAGATGGGTTCGATTGAATACAGAGGACAGAGGAAGAGGAGTAGCATTAATGTAGAAGAACGTTTGAGATTTTCTCCAATTGGAATGCATTGTCTTCTAATTGGCTCTTAATCTGTTAGAAAGTCTTCAACCTCATTCTTGACAGGAAAGGAGATGATTGTTGCTTCTACTTCATTCGATGCTTTTGCTTTGTCTGTTGGTTACTATAGGAAATTATTGTAGCACTTCATCTGTTACTTATACTTCGTCTATCAACTACTAAGCAAGTTATTGTAGAAAATTACTATAGCAAATTACTGCAGTAATTTTCTTGCTACTTGGCTTGATGCTTTTACTTTGCTGATGCTTCAACTTTGTCGATCATTGTAGCAGCACTATTGAAAATTATTGTAGCAATTTGCCTATTGCTTTATTTGATGCTTTGACTTCATCTGTCAGTAGCATTTTACTATAGCAAAATTACTGTAACAATGAACTTGTACTTTTGTCATATTGTTAACTTGACATTTTTCATTATAAATGAAAATATAAGATACATAAGTTAGAGTATGGATAAATCATTTAACCACAATTTCTTTCATATGTAAAGAATATCTTCTATGAAGCACACTTATCAAAATATGTTTATTCCCACATGATTTTTCAAGTTGTAAAACATGGGTCAATCACATAGTGTATTTTTCATCCTAATATAATTATCGATATGAAATTTTCATATACTTTAAATTATCATTTTGCATTTATAAGCTTATTTAAGCACTCATTCTTTTTCATTCAAGAAGATATTTTTTTAAGCACTTTTAACATATGATCCAAGGCATGATAAATAAGGTTGAAAATAATATGGATCAATATGATTTCCATTCTAGACTTATATTAAGATGGATATGCTTTCATAAATGATATTCCAAAAGAGCATGCATATTTCAAGCATATCTTTCTACATTTCAAGCTTTCTATACTAGAAGCATCATTAGCATAAATTAAATCATAAAACAAGTTTTGTTATCATCAAAATCATACAATAATCCCAACAGCTTTTAGCCTACTCATTTGCTGAACTTTTCTCTTTCTATTCTGTAGTCCAACTACTTATTTTTCCTACTGGTGTTGTAAAACCATTTTCAATTATGCACCATGCAGACATGTCATAACCTATTAAGAAACTTTGCATTCTTAATTTTCATAGAGGATAGTTATCTCTAGTTAGATATGTAGGTCTATTTGCAAATAATCCCTCTAAAAAGCTAGTTGATCAAAATGCAAATCCACTACCATTTTTGCCACTATTATCATTGCCACGTTTATTTGTACTTGATGTAGACATAAAAGATCATTTTGGACAATACAAAGGTAGCTCTGATACCACTTGTTGGTCCCCTAATATGGTTAAACTAATGCAATCCATGGAAGCGAGTAAATGCACTACAAAGACAATGACTCATGAATTCAGAATATAGAGTTTATAGTAATTTGACACGCTCTCCCTACTCTACTCCCCAAGTCACAATCATAGACTTGGGTTCCACAAGTTAACTTAGTCCCAATGTTATAGTGGTACATATACTCGATTCTCTGGACTTACACCTCCAGGTAACAGTATAGATGAATCACTTACATAACCTATAATGATTCAACTATCTCTTGGTTTACAACCCAAACTAAGGTACAATCAACACAATAAAGAATATAATAAGAAAAGGCTTATAATCAATTCAACTCTTAGATGACTTTAGTGATTCCGATTATCCAAGCTTCATTCACCTACAAAACCAATGTTAGAATTTTTGTATAATCTTGACCTCTTAATTTTCTCTTAATCACACTATAAGATTCCTCTTCTCTTTTTCACACACCTTTACTCTTCAACCCATCTCCAATTAATATAGATGTTCAACTATTGGGAGATAATTTCTCAAAGGAGGTTAAAGAAACTGTCAAACTAGTTCATCTCCAAATCTTTGTAACTACCTATAATGATGCCAAAATTATTGACATTTTACCATAAACCATTGATGTTTTACTTCATGGAAAAATTAGTTGAAGTTTAACTTTGCGCCAGATTTCTCCCTAACTCCAAATCCGTCAAGGTTCTGACCAAATGCCAACTTTGCCTGATTTGCATCCACCGAGGTTGCACTTCACCAGATATGTCCCTAACCTCAAATCTGTAAATGTTGCCAACCAAAAACATCAACGAATTTCTCCATCTAACATCTTCCTTCCTTCACCTATTTCCAAAATTTATTTACATTCTATCCATCACTTCAAGCAACCTGATTACATGCATTTTATTTCATTTACATTAATCCACTCTACATCAAATATATATATATATATCATTATCAAAGCACATAGTAAAACTTATTTTATCCAAGTTTGTTCATCTTCAAAATGGGAAACAAAAATCAAACAAACCCTAACCCTAACCCAAGGTCTAAAATCTCAACCCTAACCCTAACAACCCTAATTTTGAACTCTCAACACTAACCCTATCCTAATAGTTTGGGTTTGGGTTGAATTCGGGTTACATTTGGGCCATATTCAAACATTAAATCAAATATTAAAAGGCCTTAAATATTTCAAGATAAAATGATTAATAATGTGTGGTATGAATGAATTTTCAAATGCTTGATACAGTGTGATTGAATATTTATAACTCAATGCCTGCTTCACTCAGAAAAATGAAGAAATGAAGAAGAGATGAAAAGCTGGGAGATAGAAGGCTGCATATGTTGAACACCCTAGGTTGTTAAAGTAAGGGAATCGTTCATAAATTATTATTTTGTGGCAATTATCGTATGAGTTAGTTAAGAAAAATTATGAAAGGATTAATTATGCAATTTAATTTAACTATGAAAGGGATAATTTGACACATGAAAGTGTAAAGTAATTATTTATGCAATCAAATGTAGTTTTGAAAGGGATGATTAGAGGATATATAAATCATATTTAATGGATCAAATTATAAAGAAATAGTGGTTGCACATGTAAGTTTGGATGTGCACTGCTAGAGTTCACAAGATAAGTAGAGATAAAATGCTCCACCATCTTCATTCCATGCCTAAAACATCCCCATTTCATGCACAGCCTTCATTATAACGACTTCCCACCCATTCATGCCCTCTTCCTCTCATCATTTTAACAAGAAAAATTTCCCTATGTGCATGTAACCTTACCCATGTGAATTGGAGATGAAAACCCCATTTGTTTGACGTGGTGGAGAGGAGAAAACTTTTGTTTCATTAAAAACATCCTCCCATGCTACCATTGATGAAAGGAAACTAGAGATTCAGTTAGATTTTCATTTCTAGGGAGGAAACAACACTCGAATCCGGCGGTAAGTCTCTCCACCAAACCTATATCAAAAATTTTATTTTGCTAGGGCTTTGCTAGAAAAATTTGTGGAATGTTTGTGGGGTTGTTGGAAGAATTTTGTTAGATTTTCATGGGGAAATGAATGAAATGTTTAATTGCAATGTTGGGGATGAAATTTGACCATGAGAAATTCATGTAAATGCTTCTCCACAAATTGGATAGCCATGTTCTGTATCTTACGCAATGCATTTTGTGAATGGGGTGATTGGGAAGGAAGTTGATTTGGTTTAGGGGCTTAATGGAGTAGTTAACAATGCTATTTTGATGGTAATTATGTTGAACCATGATTGTATGATGTTGGGAATGAATTTTAGTTACTACATCTTGCTAAATTTAAAACTTAAATGATGCATATTAGATGTTTGATAAAATCTCCTATGAAAAACAAAATGGATTTGGATAATTTAAAGATAACCATTAATTGACCATTTAATAGGTACTTAAATAGGGTATTGATGTTCTTAATGAATGACTAAAGAAGGCTAGAATTTTGGGTAGCAATATGAATAAGTTAACATGCAATTTTTGCACTTGAATTACACTAGAAAAACTTTCATAAGTGCACAACAATATGGTTAGCAAAATGGAACAGATTGTGACACTTAATAATGAGGTTTAATTGACTTAAAATGGTGCATGAAATGAGGGAGTAGATAGAAGCCTTGAAATCATGACAATTTCCGTATTAAATGAAGCTTAAGGACTTTTCATATGGTAACTTAAATGAGTTGTAAATCTGAAAACTTATAACTATTGAAAGCCATGTTAATAGTTATCTGATTAAAGCTAACTTTGTATGAGATTAACTACATCAATTGAAGTTTATTATTGGTTTTAAAGCTTGGAATGCGTAAGTAGAACATGACATTGCCCAATGTAAATGGGATGGGTTACAATTGGGGAATTTCCCTTTAAGGGGCTATTTTGTGGACATTACCAAATGTAGAAATGACCGAAGTAGTGTTCTGAGTAAAAATCCCCAAAATTAGGCCATATGGAGTTCCAACTTGAAATGAATGATAATTTTCACCAGAAAAAGTGGTTGGACTATATAATTGAGTAATAAGATAAGAATAAACCCTATGAGGTGATTAGGTGGGTTTCATATATTTTATGAATTGAGTAGAATTCCCCATTTGAAATATATGTAAATTGAATGTTGGTGCATGCAATAAGTATAGGGCTATTCCAGCATTGATTGGAGGCTAAATCATAGAACTTGAAGATTATGAAATTGTACTCCATTAAGGTAAGCAGGTTCCTTTTTATTCTTTATGTATGAATGTATGGATTAATGGGATCATGAGTATCCCATGATTATGGGCACCGTGTTTTCAATGAGGTTTATTATAATGTTTGAATGTGTGGATTGTTGGGGATAACTGAGTATCCCATGATTTTACATTAACTAGCGTTTGTTATAATGTGCACATGTGTGGATTTCTGGGGATAGAGAGTATCCCATGCTTTTTACAAAATGATGTTTATTATGTTATAGTATGTGTGAATTGGTGGGGATAATGAGTATCCTAGAAATTGTTCAATGATATTTGATTTAGTGTGTTTTGTATAAGGAAATTGTGTATTCCTATGTATTTGCTTTGGATGAATTCTATTTAACAAATTGTTTGATTGAGATTCTGATGATATTGCATTGCATAGCATTCCATCATGATGGACATGATTGAGTTATGTGATATGGAATGATAATATGTGAGATGGGGGATGTATCGATGGATGGCTAGTTGTTATATGATATGTAATGGTATTATGTCAGATGGGTGATGTTTGGATGGATGGGTGGTAAAGATGTAAAATGATATTCCTGGATGGCATAATTTTGATATGGTATGACACCGGTTGGGTATCACCCTTCTTAGATGGTATGATTATGATATGATATGACACCTGTGAGGTGTTATCCTGCTCGAATGGCATGGTTACGATATGATATGACACTCATGGGGTGTCGCCTTACCCGAATGGCATGGTTATGAATATGATATGACACTAATGGGGTGTTTGGATGTATCTGAATGGCATGCCATATGATGTTTGAATAAAAATGATTGTGATTTGTAAATATATGATGAGAAATAGATATACATAAGAATGATATGCTGATGATGATAAATATGAATGCTTGACTAGGATTTAAATGATGAATATGTTTTAAAGAGAATGATCTGTTGATAATAATGTAATTAGAAAAATATGTTCATATGGGAATGAGTGAATGATGAGATTGGTTATAGTGATGATATAATACGAATGAATACGAATGGATACCAATGACTTGATGATGAGGCGATATATGAGTTTCAATTATGAGGATGAATAGTAGCAAGGCTCATATGAATTAGGATTATGAAAATGTGTGTATCTTGAGCATATAGACAATGTTGCATTGTCCTACACTATCATGAAATTCAATATATCGTGGAATAGCTTATGTATTGCAGGTAATAATGATTTTACAATGACTATTTACTATTGTCTCTAATCTGCCTACTTACTGAGTTCGCTTGGACTCATGTCTCTTATTTATGATTTTTAGCTGATATGTCAATCAAGGAGCCCATTAAGGGTTGTGCTCATGATTGAGATTAGAAGATGATTTTCATGGTATATTTTTGACAAATTTGGGGCTGGTAATTCAACATAATAAATATGAAATTTATAGTTGATAAAATTTCAGTTATGATGTATATTGAATTGTATTTAAGGAAATTGTATGGGCATGTCATAATAGTAGAATGTATTTGATGTATGTGAATGTATGTTTGTGCCGGTCCAGTAGTGCCATTCCCATGTGGCTTTGATCTTGGGCAGTATGTGGGGGTGTATTATTGTTAATGTAAATGATGTATAATTAATTAGAAATGAGGTATTATGTTTGAATGTTCTATATGTATGAATTATTCATATTTTAGGGGAGACTCTGCCGGATTTTTAAGAATTTTTTGTAGAATTCTTCTCTAGAATATAAGGTGGTAGCACCTAGGGAGTGGGGCATTACAATCTGACAGAACTCATGTTAATAAAAATATTAGTTTAGGGCCTTTAAAACACTTGGGAGATGAGGATAAAAACAAGAAGTTTTAAAAACCTTAGCATATAAGGTTAGATATTCATAATTGTTTTTGACTTCAGAAAGGAAATTTTAAAAAAGGACATAGAGATGGGGATGAAACTAGGGAGATAAGATTAGTTAGAGGAAAATAGTTGGTTAGAGATGGGGGACCATTGGAATGAGATGAGATTGGTAGGTTGTGTGCTTCACAAAAAAAAAAAGAACAATTTAATATGGATTATAAGAAGGAAAAATGTATAATTTTTGGTATTGTAACTACTAATATGCAATTCAGGCGGGTTTTGAGTTGGGTTGCCATCAACCCAAACCCAACCCAAATTAGAATTCGAGTTCGGGTTAACCCAAATTCAAAACCCAATATCAAAACTAGTGAACTGTGTGACACCCTGGGAATTTTAAGTAAGGAAACATTTTTGTAAATATTTCTTTTGGGTATTCCTGAGATGACTTGAGGTGAAGATAATTTTTTTTTTAAATTAGATCATTATATATATATATATTGCATATGATGTTAATTTGTGCATTGAGCACCAAAGGATAGTAAAAAGAAGCTAAATGTGAAAATGGTGCTACTTGTATCCAATTTTAGGCATACAATTTTGATTATTTAGAAACAGTTATCAAAATAAAAGTTATATCCCTTGCAATTATCTTTTCAACTCATTAAGAATCACATGATTTAGATATTATATGAGTAAGTTATGCCCAATGCACTAAAATTGCTCTTGGTGGATAACTAAGGATCAAAATGACAGGATTAACTTGATGAATTTAAAATTTTGTATATTAATTATGCAAAATAAATTTTGAAAATTTGTATGGAAGACCCATTAAGACAAATATATGTGTATAATGTGGAATTTGCAAATGATTTATTAATTTTTATGTGATATTTGAGGTTTAATTATTAAGTGAGTGAGTAATGGCCTATAATTTAATCAAGGCTTGATATCATGATTAAAAGACATTATCCATAATATTTTAGGAGAATTAATTATGCAATTATGTATATATGTTTGGGAGATTTATTGACATGATAAAGGTAGTTTTGTGCAAGGGTTTTGATGCAATTATAAGGTGCACATGTATATGGTGGAAGATGCACCTATGGAGCACCAAAAGTGGAGCAAGCTAAAACACTCCATCATCTCCATTCATGCCCAAAGAACCCATCCCCGTCCCATGTTTTTGCTGTTGCCCCTTTCTCTCATCCTCCACAACTAAATTTTCTTGCAAATTGAAAGGGAGAAATCATGATTTGAATGTGCAAATGATTCCCCACCATGAAAGGAATAAAACCAACTCATTTTGGACATGGAGGATGATAAGGGAGATTCATTTTTATCCTCCCTTACTACTATCCATGAGAGAAATGGAGATTTCAATTTGGAAATGTCATTCTTGGTGGAAACAACTCGTTCATTGGTAAGTTACTCCCTTCACAAATTTTTCAATTTTGTTTTTGTTGCTAGGGTTTGTGTAAACCATGGGAGCTATTCATGGGGAAAATGCATGATTTAGCCTTGATTTTCATGGGGGAAATAATCCTAATGTATATGGCAACAATATTAATGTGATTGGGCATTGAGGAAATTGTTTATATGGCTATCCATTTTGTGGACAACCATGTTTTTTACATATGGGGTGCCCAATTTGTGAGCTATTTCTTATTGACTTTACAAAGGTTTGATTAGAGATTTTAATTGCAACATTAATGGTTGAATCTAGCAAAGGTAAACTCAAGGATATGGTTGTCCATTTCGTGGACAGCAAGGTTAGGCATGAATGAGTTGGATATTTCGGGAGGAATGAAGCTAGACAGGAAGATGGTTGATCTTGGGTCACAATAAACTCGTTAGTAGAGTTGTTGTGTTGTTAACTTTGTTAAAAATTGAATATATGTTGCTAGAATTTCATAAACCATGATTGATGTTGCTAAAAATTGAAAGATTAGATGCATGCACATGAGTTGTTTGATAAAATGCATGAATGATGATAATGGGCAGCTAGTTGCATTAATTTGGGACTTGTTTAATATGACTAGGAAGCTAATATAATGATAATTATATTGCATAATGTATATACATTGCTGGAAATGAAAAAGCCCTATGGTATTTGTTGGAATTAGATAGTTAAAATCACGCACATGTTGTGTTTGATGAATTGTCTCAATGAGGAACAAAGTAGAAATAGTTGAAATGTTGAAATAAAGTGATGCCTACAAAATATTTGAGGAAATGCCTCAATGACAAGTAAATCATGTATAAAAGGGTATGAGTGTAACCATAAAACCTTAATGAAGTGGGATGAGGGATTAGTGTATTTTGAAACAAAATTACATACTAAAGAAGTTGTTTTGATCTTAGAGATGCCGAATATGAAAACTATATGTAAATAGAATTGTTATGTATGTAGGGATCCATGGGGTAATGATGTGGAACTTAAGTAGTTGGATTAAGAGCTAAATTGAAGGACTATGAAAATATTCTCCCAGTAAGGTGTAACATCCTGCTTTTCCAAGGCGTTACTAAGGGAGTAATAAGAGGACCCATGGCCAGAGTCTCCCCTGAACTTACCCTCTTAAAATTGTATAAAACATGCGCAAACACCCACAAATGTCAAGATTCATAGTCACACTGTAAATACAGAGTGTGGAAAATGTTTGTATGCCTACTAAAGTAATGACATGCAACTTATCATGGTTCATACAACTTAGATTTACATTAATTACATCATTGGTTTAACTTAAGCATTACATTTTTATACATTAAAAATGTAACAAAATATAATGAGTTTTAAACATCAATATCTATCCCTCTCTTGAGCTCCAACCCCTCGTTGGGCTCCATCTTTTGCCCTATCAGCTAAGAATATAATAAAACAAGGTGAGTTTGGGTAACTCAATAAGAAGATAACAATTAAGTAATAATTAACAAAATATCCAAACTAACAATATACTGCAATGCAATGAGATAGACAAATGGAACTACTATCATGGGCATAATCTAAATTACACCATATAAATCTAGACCAAGTGAGCTACTTTTGCTTCAAAATTACTAATATGTCTTTTGTATTTGCTTATTCTATTTCATGATCATCATATCCACCCAACATCACCATTCACAGATAAGCATGTTTAATCTATCAATATATATTTTACCAGCAATTAACCAATGTTGTGCTCGAGAGGCATCCTATTAAATGGACTCGGCCACATCAAAGTGGACACATCCACTAACAAGGCGGTCTCAACCACTACCAAGTGGACACAGCCACAAGAAAGTGAACTCCTCTTTCTTACTATATTGGTGTGCTCTAGTTTATCCCCGCAACCCAATTACGACTATTGTGAGCATCATGACTACATGGTTCACACAGTCCATGATTTATCGCCTTCATTGCAACTTGGGGTTGTGAGTTTTTCCATTCACACCTGTTAAGTAATCAGGGGAGTTGCACACGATAGGCCAAAACCAGCCTCTTTGCCATTACAGGCAGCACAGTCAAACATCGCCCCTTCTTGGGTAGAATCATAATATCCAATGGAGTCATCCTTGAAGATATAAAAGCTTAATACAAATAATGATATTTTGGTAGGAATCCAAACTCTTCACATATCCATTATCTTAACATGCATCCACTTCCCAATTAGATAATCACATTTAATTTCATCTTCACTAAATCATCAAGCCCAAGTACATCTATCTTATCTAATAATTTTTTATGCCATTCTAATTGTTATCATAATATGATCCTTATTGTGTTTTCATAGTATTTCTAATGTTTTTCCATAATATTATAATAAAATACACCTTCTAAATAGCATTAGTCTCATAATTATACTCAATTTGATAAAATAACCAAAATACAGAAAATTAAAAATTTTACTGTTCATAGCAGACTAGATGTCGCGACATCAGTTTTGGATGTCGTGACATCCAACTTCTTACAATTCAAGTGCCACGACATGAAATTTGGATGTCGCAGCATCCCACCTTTTGCCTATAATGTTACTGTTCATAGTGAATTTAGTGTCGCGACATCAGTTTTAGATATCGCGCCATCAACCCCTTTTTGCCCATTCTGCATACAAATGCCACGAAATTCATTTATTTATGCCGTGACATTGAAATTGGATGTTGCGACATCTAGATTGGATGTTGTGGCATCATCCTGCTATCTCCCTTGTGCACCTTGGTTTTCTGCCCTATTTGTATATATTTATGCTATTTCATTTCCTAAGTGCAAATAAACCATTTAAATTCATTTCAAATCATACCTAACATACTTCACATACCTTGAGCATGAAAATAAAATGATTCCACAGCCCTTATACAATTACCATATAGTGCCAAAGTACATCTATATCTAGAGTTCAATTAAAACTTAGCTCAATTACTCAAATAAAATAAAACTGCTTACCTATTAATGCACCTTCATTTCACTTCAACATTCTGTTTCCACAATCTGCTTCTCAATTTAAAGGTCCTAAATTAGAAATTCATGTTACATAATGCAATACCTATGGTGTTTGAAATGTGAAAATGGGTAGAGTTTACTCTATGAATTTGTTAAAATTCACTATTTTGAATACATAAAGTTAATGAGGAGAAAAAGAATAGAAATGGTGAATTTGGGAAAAAGTACAATTATGATCAATAAGAATGGCCTAAAATGGTCATCATACATATTATAACATGTTTGGGACATTAGATTGAGCATTGAATGTGATTTGAAATGAAAATGGCATATAGAGTCATTTATAACAAAAAATTTAGTTAAAATGAATTGAATAAGTGATTTTTGGAAATTGACCTCCATTGAAGTGGTGATTAGCATGAACATGTACCATTTCATGTGCATGAGGTGTCTAAAGTGTTTTTTTTTTTTTGATATTTGAAGTAGTTTTTTGTGAATTGGGATCATTAATGGTTTTTATAGGTAACAGTTTTGAAATTGAATAGCTCATTGTAATGAATGAGTGATTATTTGAGTTTGGGGGTGAGATTTAATCTCTTAAATAAGAAAATTGGGATTATTATGCATGGGATTAATGGAAAATGAAGTGATTAAAAGTTTAGTGATGATAGATGAGAGAAAATTTGAAAATTTGGAAGAAAACTAAGGGAGCACAAGTGTGCATTATGAAAATGTTGAATTTGAGAAATGGGTTCATTGTGATTGACGTTTGATATGGATAATGGACTAATTAGTAGATGTGTTCAACATATAATTTTTAGATCATGAAAGTATCTATCCAATGGAAGAAAAATCACTAAATTCTGATATCATATGACAAATTTATGACTAATACACTAAAAATATTCCAAATGATAAAAAAATAATAAGATGAAGGTTATGGGTCAACTTTATTAGACTTTTGGAAATTTGTGGGATAATTTGGAAAGCGTTATTAATATAACAATTGTATCCCATGAAGTTATCTTTCAAATTCCTCAAAAATTAGGTAATTTGAACATCATATATTAAAGTTATAATCAAAATAGTAACTCTATGTCAAAGTCTTACCGCGGCAAGCTCCTAGAAAAAATATTTTTTTGGCATCTAGCAAGAGCTTGCCATGGAAAGACTTTTTCTTGCCACAAAAAGGTCATTTTTTTCTATGGCAAGGTAGTTTTCCATCTTGGCAACACCTCTGAAAATACTTTTATTCACATCCAGCGAGACCTTGTCGCGGCAAGACTTCCCCCTACCACGGCAAGGGTTCTATAGCGCATCAGAGTACTTGGAAAATTCAATTTTTTAAGCTTGAAACCCCTCCCATTTATCATTTATTCTGTCCCCTTTCTTCATCTTTTTGCCCTAGCTTTGGAGCCCATCTTGTTTAGCCCAAATTTAAGCCATTTGAACTAGGAAATTCTTTTTTCTAGGGTAGATTATCACTTAAGCATGCCTCTTGGCTTGGGGTTTTAAGATTTGCATGATGGGAAGCCAATTTCTTGCAAGTGGAAGGAACTCATGGTAGCTTTGGACGTGGATTCTCATTTATGGATCGAAGACACATATTGATTCCATGGTAAGTCAATTCTATCAATCAAATTTGTGAATTTCTGTTACCTAGGTTTTGTAAATTTCATAAACAGTGATTTTGGGGAGAAATTTCATGGTGTATGTTATATTAAACATGGGGGAATTATTTAATAAGTAATTTTAGTGATTTAAACATAAGAATTCATGAATTTAGCCTTGCAAGGGTTTCTTGCAATCTATGAATAGTAACATTTGGGGGGATTTGGGTATGGATTAATGTGAGAATCATTGGGAAGATGATTAATTGGTTAACTATAGTATTTTTGACATGCTTTAAATGTGAAAAAATCGAATTATGATGTGATCCATTAAGAAAATAGTAATTGAAGTGAATAGTAAATTGAGAATTTCATATATAATGACATTATGTAATGGTTGAAATGGATTAGGAACTCAATTAACTTAGTATTGTGGCAAATTCAATGTTCATTGAGTTGTGGAGTGATTGGTCATAACTGGAACTGGAATTTAGGAGTTATGTCTTAATGAAAATTTTATGTTAAGCGATGTATGTTATATGTTTGATGAATCGCTTCAATAAGAAACAAAGTGAGCTTGAATTTATGATATATATGATATATGAAGGGCTAATTGAACTTGGATATGGAATCAAAGAATTTAAAGAATTATTTTGGTGTGGTGCTATAATTCTACGCTAAAGTAAGTAGGCTTTTTCTTTTGGTTATATGGAATATTTCATTTATTTAATCGAGCATTTGTATGTTGGTTGGGGATAGTGCATATCCCGTATTTGTTTATTGTTAATATGTAATTAATTTGGAGTATATCAATGTTTGGGATAATGTATATCTCTTGGTTTGGAATACTTAATGTTTTGTTTATGGGAAGGTTAATTGATTGTTGAGCAATAGTGCAAATGATTTATAGAAATGATATTATGACTTGGAGAAATTGATAAAGTTGATTATGTATGTATGAAGTATATTGGCATGCTTGAATGCAATCATTTGAGATTGAATTGATAATGTAAATTAGGGTTTTGTGAGTATATTTGTTGATTAATTTGGTATGAAATTTATGTGTTGGTTTTAAACATGCTATTTTGATTCATTATTATTTTTGAACCATGCCTACTTACTGATTTGCCCGAACTCATGCCTTCTTATTTATTTATTTTTGTTGTCAAGATAGGTAAAGAATTCCAAATAGGAGTTGGAACTGATGAGCGCGATTTGAAGACATTATTTTTGTGATAGGATAAATTGGATTGGAAATCATATGTAAATTGAATATTTGGATTCAAACGTTCCAGGTGATGTATAATTTATTTTAATTAGGCTTGTATAATTATAGTAGAAATATTTCAATTAATGTCTGATCAAATGTATGGCATGTCATAGATAGATATATTTAATGTTGTATTAGAATGATATGATCCCAATTTTATATACTGCCATCATGATTCGGGCTAATTTTGGGCTGTGCAAATGTTGGTGTGTGTTTTAGATTTTATGTGATTATTTTATTTTATTTAATAAATATTATACAAGTTTAAATGGATGAAATTTAGAGGAGGCTCTACTAAATATTGGACAAAGAATCCCACCCTAAAAGTGGACAAATCTTAGTGAATTTACATGGAAAAATATAGCGTCAGGCCTCAAAAGGTGGGGCGTGACAAAATGCTATCAGTGCCTAGGATTTATCTGTGTGATAAGTTCTAGACTCTAACTGATAAGCCAAGGATCATGATAGTTATGAGATATTAAAAATAGAGATAGTAAATGACATGCTTAAGGATAAGTTGATCATGATTTGAGAACAAGGGAGAACATTAGTTGTAAGTAATAGGAAGGCATGAGAAAGAAAATAATTGGTATGAATGAAATTTAATATTCATAGAAGATGAATTTTAAAATGACTACAGAAGCATTGTAATAGCATGAGCATGATTGAAATGAGTAATTATATCGGTGACAACTATAGGTTATGATTAGAGTGGCGTAGGGAAGCATGGTGATGGCGCAGGGAAATTTGGATATTGAACTAATTTTAATTTTGTTTATTAGATTGAATTGTAATGGAATCAACTGTATGAACCCTTATAGGTTATTTGATGAATTCAACTTGAGATGGTATGATGTAGTATGAATTCTTAATGTTTAGTTGAGGAAATAACCCTATTCTTGTGTTTTATTGGAATATGAATTTAATTTAGAGCTAAATAAATGTTGTAATGAATCATATGTTAGATACTTTGTGGTTTCCTTGAACAAATTTTGATTGAAAATGTTATTTGTGAATAAATAATTTTACTTATGGACAAGTTGAGTTGAATAAATAGTTATGTGGGCCATGATGGTGTTGATTGACGTTCAGTTTCACTAAGGTTGAATTGGATTATGTTTATTGAAATTATGTTATGTTTTAGTAAATAATTTTGTTTGTGAGCAATTAAATTGAATAAATGATTGGATAGGGATAGTAGTTATACTATTTTTTGAATATTTGGGCTACTGTAAAGTGTTGATGTTATGAATTGGAATGGATAAAAGTAGTAATTGTTTCGAAGGTTATTCATCTAACCATTTGTGGAATTGCCGTGTTATGATGACACTGTTTTATATGATAAAATGATGTGAATTCTGATAAAGGAATTTATGTATTACCTTATGTGATGGACATTAAATCTTGCTAGAAATTGAGACATGCTTTAGTAGTGATTGAGAATTTGAAGCATGCTTGGATTGGAAATGAGAATAGGATGTATGCTTGACTTTGGATCTAGATATCG